>PGWS01024211.1:0-10117 GCA_002896235.1 Cicer reticulatum | reverse complement strand
CAGTTATATAACAAAAGAAAACAAAAAGGTCTTATACTGCGCTTATTCTACAAGCGCTGTAAAAGAGCCTTTTAAAAATAAAATAAGGAGACCTTTTAGAGCGCTTATTTGAAAAAACGTTGTAAAAGGCTTAGGTCTTTTAGAACACTTTTTTCCAACAAGCGTTGTAAAAGGCTTCTAAAAAAGCGATGTAATAGGGTTTTATATAAAACAATAAACTAGTTCAGTTTCTTCTTCATTACTTAAACTTCACTATCATATCATCTTCATTGTGCTTCTTTTCCTTTGCGAACCCTATCATCTCTTCCATTACGAACCATATTTTCACGATCATCTCTCTCATTTCGAACCATATTTCCATCCACGGTCATCTCTCCCATTACACACCATTTGTTTTCATTGAAATACGTAACCATCATTACGTATTTCTTCGAACCATACTTCAGTTTCTGCAAACCGTATTTCTGCGAACACTCATTTATGTGCATTATGTATTTCTTCGAACCCTACGTGTTCCTTCTCCTACGAACCCTATGTATTTCTTCTCACTATTCAGGTATTGATGTTATTAATTTTTTGTTATCACTAAAATGCATGTTGAACTTATACTGATACGTACTTAGACTACTGCATGTTGAACTTGTTGAAGTTATACTGAACTGCATGTTGAACTTGTTGTAGATAAATGGATTCTAGCAAGGCTTTGGATTGTCAAAATGAGGAAGTTGTCAACACCAAGACTTACGAAAATGAAGTCAAACGTGGTGCAACCATAATGCAAAAGGTCATAAAAGCAAGGAGTAGTGGGATAAAATTTGAGGTATACTATGTTCTGTTTGCTGTTTATTTTTTATCTTTTTTCAAAGCATGTACTTACTATATGAGTTTATTAGGTTGGATGGAATGAGAGTGGTCAACCAATTGACCCAAACAGCTCCATGTTTGTAAGTTACATTGGGGCTATTGTTCGTCAAAATATCCCCATTACAATTGATGATTGGAGAGATAAGGCGTTGAAGGATGCGAAAGATATATTGTGGAATGATATACAAGTAACTTTTTTGATCCACTCTTTTGTCATTTATAATTTTTTCCATTGAAATACTTTACTCAAACTATATCTTTATTTCGCTTGCAGACTGCTTTTGTTCTTGATGAGGTGAAAAAGAATTATGTCTTGAGAGTTGCCGGGAAAATACACCGGGGTTTTAGATCTCACCTCTCAAATTTCTATCTAAAAGACAGTGAAGGAAATATTAATGTTGAAGCTCCAAGAATATATAAACATTATATATCAAATGAAGAATGGAGTGCATTTGTATCAAAACGTTCCGACCCCGCGTTTGTGGTAAGTGATTAATTTATTAGCATTTGTGTTTTATTATTCATATTCATAGCGTATTTTAAATTTTTACACGATTGTTATTTTTTTTATATAGAATATAAGTAAGGCAAATCGTGAGAGGGCAAAAAATCCGACGCACCCATACAAAAAATCACGTATGGGATATGCACGTCTAGAGCAAAAACTTGTAAGTAATTAAACATCACTTTTATAATATGAGGGAATTTGTATTATAAACTATAGTTTCTAACTAATATTTTGTTTATGATCTTAACGAATAGCAAGAAGACACCCAATCAGATCAACCGTTGGGTCGTCATATCTTGTGGAAGGAAGCTCGTGTAAATAAAGACAGAGTGGTTGATAACGAAAATGTTCAAAAAGTAATAGAACTTTGTGTAAGTATATTATCACTTTAATATTTTTTAATATTGTATTTTATCACTTTAATACTATCACTTTAATATTTTTTAATATTGTATTTTAAAAATGATATTGAACTTATCTTTTTAATCCTACATGTATTTTAGGAGAATCTCGAACAAAGTTCGAAAAATCAAGAGGACAACAAAGCAAGTTGCAGGGACATTCTCGGTAAAGTGTTTAATATTCCTGAATATTCCGATCGCGTGAGGGGGAAAGGATTTGGTGTAACTTCTAAAAGATATTTTTCACAAGAGAAGCGCCAAAATCCATCCAATGAGGAAGTATTAGAGAAGCTCAAACTCCTATCAGAGCAGGTTGCACTCTTGGTGAAGACGAATAAAGACAAGCAATTCCCGGATCAGCTCCAACGTGAAATACAAATGGAGAGTGAAAACGTGAGTTGTAACATTGGTCTCAAAAGTCTTCCCGAGGTAATTAATTACTTACTTATGTAATTACTTATGTATTAACCATACTTATGTATTAACCATTGATTTAGGGTGTCACTCCTTGCGTACTATACTTATCCTCCCTTACTCATCGCAAGGTCAGAAAAGGAACATTGTACAATACTTTGGGAGAAGTATTGCACAACACACCGATTCCTGCGGGCCATGTCAAAGTATCACCTGTTATTGCTTTGGAACCAAATGTACCGTTGCCTATACCGGACAACGATGCAGATATGAAGTTTTTGGGCGAAGCAGTTGGTAGTTACATGGCATGGTCCACACATCTTGTTGCCCTTGATAAGGTATGTTTAATTAATTGAAATGTATGTTTAATTGATATGTATATTTAATTGCTGATTTTTTTTTTCCGCTACTAACTTTAATTTCACATTTATATTTAGATTCTGAAAAAGCCTTAAGGGAATGATAAGAAGATTCCCATAAACGAGTCAATTACATCGCCGGAAAAGGTTTGTCACATTTATTCTGTAAGGTTTGTCATTTTTTCAGATTCAATAAACTAACATTTAACCTCATTTTTTCAAATTCAATCAAATAAACCACCCGCACAGCAAAATAAAGCTGGCAAACCTCAAAAGTTGAAGGGTAATAAAGCTGGCAAACTTCAAAAGCTGAACGGTAATAAAGCTGCCAAAGTTGCTGCTAAAAAACTGGATCGGGGAAAATCAATCGTTGTTGCTCTTAAAATAAGTCAGTCATGCCTTGCTAAATACGGGTCGTGTCTTGACATCCAAGTAAAAAGGAATATGGGCAGCAACGTCGATTCACGTATCATAAGCATGAATAAAGCTATATTCAGAGATGAGTATGAAGAATTTCTTGAAAAGGAGCACATATACGAACTTCTCAACCATAAGGAGCTGAGTGCTACTGTCATCAATTTATACATTAGGTAAAAAATACTTTTAATTGCATTTATTGGTAATTAATTAAATTTATTGGTAATTAATCTAATTTGAAATTTCTGTGAACGGTTTTTTGTATGAGATTTGGTGTTGTACGCCAGATTGTCAAATAGATATTCATTTTGTCTCTGTATATAGCTTTCAATGTGTAAACTCGATCCAGTGAATGTAGAAATACATGTAGATATCTACAGGAGATATAATAGATAAGGATAAGTTGTTCTTTTGCCCATAAATTATCAGGTGAACGTAATTATGTTTTTCATATATAAATTATGTATATATTTGATTCTAACTTATTTATGTTCAATTTTTATATTGCACAGTACTTTGACAATTCCAGTCCAACATACTCTGAGAAAGATCTAATTGAATTAAAGGAAGACTGGTGTCAATATGTGCTTGAAATAAAAGTTATTTGATTTGCTGGGAAATAGCATGTTGCAAGGGATCTGAATATATGGTAGTTAGTTCTGTTCTGTGTAATAATGTTAGTTATATGTATATGAATAAGGCACATTATCTAAATATGTATATGAATATGTGATATTGTACAATATCTGAATATGTATATGTAGTTATATGAATATGTGTTGTTGTACAATATCTGAATATGTATATGAATATAGTTCTGTTGTTGTGTAAATTAAGTTATAAAGTTAAGTTATATAGTTCTGTTTTTGTGTACTGATTGTGAAATGATTATGTGAACTGATTGTGAACTGATTCTGGATGAAAATGATTTTGGAAAAAAATTAAAAGACAACACTTTCTAAAAAAATGCCACAAAAAACCAATAAGCAATTTTTAAAAATTTCATTTACAACGTTTTTAAATAAAACTAAAATAAGAGTATGTCTTTTACAGCGTTTATTTGAAAAAGCGCTGCAAAAGGTGCATAATAATGCATATTTTGAATGCACATTTTACAGCGCTTATTTGAAAAAGCGCTGTAAAAGGTGCATAATAATACATATTTTGAATGCACCTTTTACAACACTTTTTCAAATAAGCGATGTAAAAGGTGCATAATAATGCATATATTGAGTAGGCATGGCATTTGAACCCGAACCCACCCGAACCGCCTCGCATTTAACGGGGAAAAACCGTTTTTAATGGATGCGGGTGCGGGTGCGGATTTTCCCCGTTTTTCAAAGTTACAGGCGGGTGCGGAGACGGGTTTCATCAAATCCGCCCCGCACCCGCACCCGCACCCACCCAACATAAATACAATTACTTAAATACCCTTACATCTCTTAAAATAGTAACAAAACCCTAATTTTATCAATCTTCCTTCTTTTTCCTAGCTTGCTGCCACCGTCCACCTCCACCCTCACTTTTTCTGTCTCGACCGTCCTCCATCCTCTTCGTGCGCCGTCTTCGTCATCCTTGGTGTACACAACTGTAGGTTGCCTTGGGGTTTCTGCATTGAGCGATCTCGTCAAAGAGGTATTGAAACACCGTCATTGTTGTAATGCTAAAATTGATTTTTTTAGGAATTAGTTAGGCTTCTTGTGTTGTTCTTAAATGTGCTTGGAGTTTGGATTATTCCTACATCTTATATAAATGTCTCTTGCCAACTTTTTTCCTTCATCACGTATGGTCTAAGTAAATCATATATTTGGTAGTGTTGGTTTCTCTACGTAATTAACTTTGCTTAGATGACTTTTTTTGTACTTTAAACGTATTTAATGAGACAACTGGTTAATTTTGTGTATGTTTATTGTATTTTGAAGACATATTTATCCTCTCTATGATATTCATGATAGTGTCTATTAGTATGTTTCATTATAATGTGGAATTGATGATTATTTCCCCAGATGATCGAATCTGAACATACTGTGCGAATTTTTTTCTCTTTAGAGAAATCAAGCCTAATAATCTGATCCATATTTTCATTCTTAAAATGTTTTCCATGTTTATATTTTCATTGTGAATATACATTCATCTGCTCTTTCCAAGATGGATGTGATGATTATTTCCCCAGATGATCGAAGCTGAACATTATGTGCGATTTTTTTTTCTCTTTTGAGAAATCAAGCCAAATAATCTGATCCATATTTGCATGTACAAATTGGTTATGGTATGTTTTGTATTTATCCTTATAATTCATATTGGAGAATTAAGCAAAGGGGAATTAAGCAAAGGAGAATTAATCAGCTTTGAACTGATTATGCTTTGATTCGGTTGTTTATAGAAATTTGTTCTTCCTTTTTCTGCATTTTTATGTGGTGAATTGGCTATTTAATATTTTTCTTGTTGTCTGAGTGTTAATTAGTGTATAGAAATTTGGAAACTTTGATAAAAAAGGCCATTTAGGTCTACTTCCTCCATGTGTGAATAGAAATAGTGTTAAGCTTGAAGTTTTAGTAATGTATGGTTAGTAGTTATGACTACCTTGAAAATTAGGATTTAATTTGACTACGTGATAAATTTTTTAAGAATATATGTGTGTGATGTGTGTGTGTGAGTGGTGTACTAACTATTTATGAATTTAATTTATTTTTTATGTGCAACTTTACAGCATATATAAATGGAAATTGATAGGCACTCATCTCAACCACTACCCATGTCAACTTACTTCAGAGAAAGTTCACATCAACCCAACTATGAATGAAAGTTGTAATCTGTTAGCTAAGTTCTACACCAATTGAAATGGTGTCAAACACAACGAGAGACAAATGATATATGAAGATGATACCCGAAGATCGTAACAATAGACTTAAAGTATTGATATCGGGATATTTTACAAAGGTCAAAGTTGATGGAAAGAAAAAAGCTAATGTAATTTTGCAAGACAATTGCTTGGTGGGAGAGCAAGAGACGGGACCTCACACTTGCGCGGCGGCATATGAAAATATGTAGCTCCAAGTTTCTACCATGAGACATAATGACGGGGCAACATTTCTTAACTGCTAGAGTCTTGCAAGGTAAAAGGAGTTGGAGAGTGGAAGATTATGATGCTGAAATGCTAGGAAAGAGCTTGCACATGCAATTATTTTGCATGAATATCCACTTTCAATAGTGGAGCATATTGGTTTTAGGAGATACTCAGCCTCTTCTCCAACCATTATTTCAAGTTCCTTGTAGAATACTATAAGAAAAGAGATATTCAAAGTGTATGAAGTTGAGAAAACCATAATTTTGAAGTTGTTAGAAACTCTCCATAAAGAGTGGCATTACTTCTTGACATGTGGACTGCTAAGCAATAAAAAAAAAAAGGTATATGGCTGTCACTGCTCATTACATTGATGAAATTGGGATCTACAAGTCAAATTTTGAGGTAATTATAATTTCTTATAATACTAGTTTGATTGAATATTATTTATATGTAGTCATTGAATGTGAATCCTCTTATATTAGTTTATTTATGTTCCTGCCCCTCATACAAGTGAAAGACTTTGTAATGCATTGGTCGAATGTTTGATGGATTGGAATATTGATACAAAATTGTCCACTATCACTTTAGATAATTGTAGCACTAATGATGCAATGATTGAAAAAATTAAGGATAAGTTGCAATTGATATACATGTGTTAAAGGATGGGGCCTTACTTCACAGCGTTGTTTACGCGCGCACATACTTTAATTTGATAGTAAAAGATGGGTTAGAAGTTGTGAAAGATGGAGTGGAGAGGATTCGAGATAGTGTTGCATATTGGACTGCAACACCTAAAAGGAAGAAAGTTTGAGGAGACTGCCAACAATTACGAATCTCTTGCACCAAGAATTTGGTTTTAGATTGTCCGACTAGTGGAATTCACTTACAAGATGCTTGATGTTGCCATTTTGTATGAAGATGTATTTAGTCGATTAAGACAACGTGAATCCCAATACACTTGTTTGCCTACAAGTTTACATTGGAAATTTGCAAAAGATATTTGTGGCAAATTGAAATTGTTCAATTCTATCACTGAAGTGTTCTCTGGCACTAATTATCCACTTCCAATCAATATTTTCCTAAGATTTGTATGATCAAAATTGCAATAAATGAGTGATTAAATCCTCTGATGCATTGATTAAAAAATTGCAGAGAATCATGTTGGGGAAATTTGAAAAATATTGGGAATGTGGTTCATGGAAATTATGGAGTTGCTGTTGTTTTGGATCCTAGGTACAAAATAGAGTTGCTGAATATTATTATGTTAAGTTGTATGGGAATGTGCTAATGACCAAGTTAAGTCGATTCGACATTGTGTATGATTTTGTTTATGAATATCAATTGAAATGAATAATGGTTCTAGTAGTGATTCTCAAATGTTGGATGTCCACTTTAGTAATGTTGAGGTGATGTGTTTTGAAGACTATGATTGTGTCATGTCAGAAGAAAAAAAAAAGCTAGAACTTCGTTTGTCAAAAACAGAGTTGGATGTTTATTTTAGAGGAGGAAGTTTGCCCCAAGAAGTCCTGATTTTGATATTTTGTTGTGGTGGATAGTTGAATGGTGTTAAGTATCCAACATTCAAACCATTGCAAAGGATGGTATTGGCAACTCCTGTTCTAAACTGTAGCTTCTGAATCTGCATTTGTACCGGAGACAGTATCTTAGCCCTCATCAAGCGACTTCATTGGACTACTTTAGAGGCCTTGATGTGGTGCTAGGAAGTTTGGTTATGGAAGTGCTTGAGAAGACTGGTATTTGTTTTAAATTTATTCATTTAAATTTTAAATATATTTGAAATAGCTTATATTTTGTATATCTTAAATATTGTTGTTATATTCGTTACTATGTTGATGATTGATAGGTGATTCAAAATCTAAGAGTGGATAATACGAAAATGCTATTTTACTCAATGAAATAGAGTCTGACGAAGAAGGTATTCTCTATTTTCTACATGTTGATTTAAATTTGTCATGTTAAATTGTTAATATTAACTTATTTTTTAATATAGGTGAATTGTTGATCAGTGGTGCTTACTCACTTTCCCAATTCCGCTTGAAGATGAAATGAAAATAATCGTTAGAAAAATGTCTATTTAGAACCTTTTTGTTTTGATGATTGGAAACTTTTTACGTTTTTGATTGATTAGTTCGTTTGAACTTTGAATATTAGAACTTTTGTTCGAATTGTAACTTTTGTTGGATCAAAATATTATGACTTGTAGCAACTTCAACAAATTTGAAGATATTGTGATTTTATTATTTTGATTATTTTAGTTTTAAGAGCTTATGTTGAATGTAACTATTTAGTCAATTATGATTTTTTTATGCTATGATAAAAAAATTCCAAGTTTTTAGAGGGGGCAGATGCGGGGCAGAAATCAAAGTGGAAAACCCGTCCCGTTTGGGTCGGGGGTGGTATGGTTAAAATGTCACCCCCGCAGTGCCATGGGTGCGATTGGAGTTGCGGGTGCTGGGTTGGTAATGCTTAAAACCGTCCCCGCCCCGCCCCGGTTGCCCATCCCTAATTTGAGTGCACATTTTACAGCGCTTTTTTCCGTATAAGCGGCTGTAAAAGGTGCATAATATGCATATATGAGCTGCATATTTTACATCGCTTATTTGAAAAAGGCTGTAAAAGGTGCATAATAATGCATTATTGAATGCACAATTTTACAGTGCTTTTTCAAATAAGCGTGTAAAAGGTGCATAACAAGCGCGAATATATCTACATTTTTATAGCGCTTTTTGATTTAAAAAACGTTGTTGTATCTTTTTTACAGCGCTCGTATCTACATCGTTTTTTTTTTTTGAAAAAGCGCTGTAAATTGCTTAAAAAAGCATTGTAAATCCTATTTTTCGCCTTAGTGAGTCATCACAAAGGGGGGAAGCAGCCACAAAAGAGACATTGTGGCGGCCTTAGGCAGCCACAAATAAGGTGGTCACAACCTTTGTGCGGCCAAAACGGCCACAAATTTGAAATTTTCGTTGCCATTTGAGAGACAAAGGCCGCCAAAAAGTCTCATTTTGTGAATGCTTAGGCCGCCACAAATTCCTCCTTTTGTGAGGGCTTAGGCCACCACAAAGGTTAAAGCTGAATTTTAAAATTAAGCTTTGCGCGGCCCAGTGCCACACACAAATGTCTTCCTTTGTGAGGTTTGAGTCTGTCACGAAGAATGAACGGATTATTAAATAAATATTTTGTGAGGGCTTAGGCCGCCACAAAGTTTCACTTTATTAAAAAATAATTTATTAAATCGAAATTAATATTATTAAATTGATATATACTATATAACTAATTATAATCAATATAAATTTAAATTTAAATAAATTTAAAGTTAATATAGTTATATATAATAAACTAATATCAATATAATTTTAAAATATAATATACAATTTAATTAAATTTTAAATTAAATTAAAATATAATATTTAAATTAAAATTAAATTTAAATTAAAATTAAATTAAAATTAAATTAAAATTAAAATTAAATTTAAAAATTAAATAACTTTATATATAAAAATATATATTAATATAATTAAAGTTTAATTACTACCAAACAAATAAAACATTCCAAAATTAATAATCATGTCTTACAACCAAAATTAACACACCATAATTAAATAGGACAGATATATGTGTTCATACAAACCAAAAATAAATAAGAATTATTCAAGTGCATCATTAATCATCATAATATGTTCTCTGATCATCGCACACTCCCTCCATCATTATTTGCTGGAATGTTACCCCGACGACAGAAGTCCTCAGAAGTATTATTAATTATGTTGGACGGAGACATCGTGATTTGAAATTGGATTCAATCTTAACTACACCACCACTTAGTCAAAGGAAGAGCATAGCTGGTTGAGGTGATTTAATGATGGTCTGATCAAGCAGGCTATGCATAGTTGGTCGGTATGGATTTGATCTGGGTTGAGGTTGAGAATGTTGATGTGAATATAATAATTATTATCAAGATATAATTATATTATATATATACACACTTTATATGTCAATTCGCGGAGCATTATGCAAAACAATATAATAAATGTATTATCTAAGACTATAATTATATAAACCAAAA
>PGWS01024210.1:0-14979 GCA_002896235.1 Cicer reticulatum | reverse complement strand
ATAACAATTTTTAGTAGATTTAATATATATGTAACAAAATATACAAGATCATGTGTCAAAAATACCTTAGGGACAACGTAGATGGCCGCACAGTACGTAGAGGATATTAGGGGTTCCCAACGTATATAATTATTTGAAGATGTAGAGGTTATGAGGTCTTCCAACGTATATTTAATTATTTCCAAAGATGTATTACAGCGCTTGTGAAAAAAGCGCTGTAATTAGGTAGTTAAATTCAATGAAGCGCATGTATTTACAGCGCTTGTGAAAAAAGCGTGTAATAGGTAGTTAATTCAATGAAAGCGCATGTGTTTACAGCGCTTGTGACAAAAAGCGCTGTAAGTAGGTACGTTAATTTCAATGAAAGCGCATGTGTTTTACAGCGCTTGTGAAAAAAAAGCTTGTAACTGATACGCGAAAGCGCTTCCTTTACAGCGCTTTTTTTGACAAGCGCTGTTAAAAGCCTTATAACAGTGATGCGCAAACGTTATATGACCTACTACAGCGCTTGTTTTACAGCGCTTTGAATCAAAAGCGCTGAATAGGTTCGTTATTTTTAAAATATAATTACAACAGCGCTTGTGTTTAGCAAGCACTGTAAAATGGGTGCTGTTAAATGTCATTTTTGGCGTAGTGGATGGTCTCAATTGTAACTATTGGCGTAATCCTAATAGAATCCTAGAACAATGATTGATTTCCAATTGAGTTAGAAGGCAATGTTTTTGTCGAATAGTGGACTACACTAGTCCAAGGAAAAACCAAGGTTTTTATGGATGGAGTTAATGAGTTGAATGTAATGCCTTTACTAACTTTAAAGTAGCTGGGAAAGAACAAGGAAAATCTAGTCCTAACAAACATAAAAATGGCTAGCTTTATGTGAGACGACCTAATGTCCCATTGGTTAAACCATAGTGACCTAGTTTGCAATTCTCTTTGGTACGTGGTATGGGTTCGGTACACGGTACATAATCTTCAAAGTATTTGGTACGTGGGGGGTATAAATAGTTGGTACGCTGTTTCGGTTCGTGGTACCTTAAAATTAAAAAATTAAAAATTAATAGTCTTAACACAAGAGTGGGAGTACTAGTTCACGTAAAAAATGGAAGAATTTGTAATACTAGTCCCACATCGGTTGTTTCTAAAATATTAGAAGTTGAATTATCTATATGAATACAACAATTCTAAGTAGTTCTACATCGGTTGTTTCTAAAATACTAGAAGTTGACTTATCTATATAAATACAGCAATTCTTGGTACAAGAGTTATTGTGTTTATGCTTACACCACATTAGTATAGGTGTCCGTGGCAAAACTTTAATATACTTAAAGTTTATATAAACACAACGCGGAAAATAGGATTTTACAGCACTTTTTTGAAAAGCGTTCTAAAATGCGCGCACATAATATGCATTATTATGCACCTTTTATAGCGCTTTTTTGAAAAAGCGCTATAAAACGCACACCCATAATTACCCAATATATGCATTATAGGTGCACATTTTACAGGGCTTTTGTGAAAAAGCGCTATAAAAGGCGCACCCAATATATGAATTATGGGTGTGCACTTTACAGCGCTTTTTCAAAAAGCGCTGTAAAATGTGCAATTTTTTTGTTAAACATTGTAAATTAAATTTTTGAAATGCGCTTTTTAGCTTTTTATGGCATTTTTTTTAGAAAGCACTGTCTTTTAGCTTTTTATCCAAAATTATTTTGATCCATAATCAGTTCACAATCAGTTCACACAACAACAAAACATATATTCAAATACCATAAGCAGTTCACACAATCAGTAGACAAAAAACAGAACTCTGTAACTTAATTAACATATATGTAACTCTGTAAACTCGTAATTTACAACCTAATTTAACTACATTCAGATACATAATATAACCTAATTTACAACCTAATTAACTACATATACATTGAACCTAATTTACAACCTAATTAACTACATATCATATACATGTTCATATATTGTGCCCTATGATCATATACATATAATAACTAACAGAATATACAGAATATGCACTAGCTACCATATAATATTCAGATCCCTTGCCCACAGCATGCTATTTCCAGGAAAATCAAATAATTTTCATTTCAAGCACATACTGACACCATTCTTCCTTTAATTCCATTAGATCTTCCTCAGAATATGATGGACTTGAATTGTCAAAGTACTGCAATATAAAAATTGAACATATTAAGTTAGTATCAAATATATAGATAATTTATACATGAAAATCATATAATGAAAATACCGTACCGTTTCTGGGATAATAGTTTTATTCTTGTCAGCAATCTCCTTCATGAATCGCAATACATAGTACCCACAGTCGATGTTGTTTGTTTGACGAGGGCACTGTAAAATAAAACATATAAGTCAATAAAATATAGGTGCATTAATCGTAAAAGCATATATTTGTAAATGAAAATTTAAAGGCATATATTTCAAACCTTTATAGGGATCCATGTGATATTATTAGACTTTTGCTTCGACACTGTAGCACCTCTTTGAGCTCGAAAAACTTGTAAGGCACTATCGAATGAATAAATATGATTATTATAGCATTAACAAACACATTATTTATATACATATGTAAGAAATAAATGAATATTACTTACGTGTCGAACATAGTCTTTATTTCGGAGGGATTGTTGTAATTGTCATGCAAGGGATCCAAATAGTATATAACTTCAGAGACCGCATTGATTGCAAATAGCACCCAATGTGCCCTACAACAACAAAAATTTTGTTAAGCAATTTTGTTTATACACAACTATAAATTAAAATCTCATCAATTAAAAAATATATAATAAATAATATATAATTACGTACCCTGAATTATATGGTGTGAGGAACAATTTATCATTTTCTATATTTCCTAATAACATATCTACAATGTAATCCTTTACATTTACTGGATCGAGTTTGCACATCGACAGCTTATGCGGAGACAAGAATGAGTATTTATTTGACAATTTGTGCGTGGACACAACCTTCTCATACCAAAACCTTCAATGAAAATTTTAAACTAGATTAATTACTAATACATTTAATTAATTACCAATAAATGCAATTAAAAGTATATTTTACCTTATGTACAAGCTCATGACAGTAGCACTAAGCTCCTTATGGTTGAGAAGTTCGTAAATGTGCTCCTTTTCGAGAAATTCATCATACTCATCTCCCGAATATAGCTTTATTCATGGGTATGATGCGTGAGTCGTCGTTGTTGCTCATGTTCCGTTTTACTTGGATGTCAAGACACGCCCCGTATTTAGCAAGGCATGGCTGACTTATTTTAGGAGCAGCAGCAGCAGCGACCGATTTTCCCCGATCCAGTGTTCTTGCTAAAACTTTGGCAGCTTTATTACCCTCCAGCCTTTGTAGTTTGCCAGCTCTATTACCCTCCAATTTTTTAGGTTTGCTGGCTTTTTTTGGCTGTACGGGTGGTTTATTTAATTGGATCTACAAAAATGAGGTTAAAAGTTAGTTTATTGAATCTGAAAAAATGACAAACCTTTGCGGGAGATGTAATTGATTCGTTTCTGGGAATCTTTTTATCATTCCCTTTAGGCTTTTTCAGCATCTAAATATAAATGTGAAATTAAAGTTTGGAGCGGAAAAAAATCAGCAATTAAATATACATATCAATTAAACATACGTTTCAATTAATTAAATATACCTTATCGAGGGCAACAAGATGTGAGGGCCATGCCACGTAACTTCCAATAGCTTCGCCCAATAACTGCATATCTCCATCGTTGTCCGGTATTGGCAACGATGCAGTTGGTTCGAAAGCAACAACATGTGATACTTTGACATGGCCCGCAGGGATCGGAGTATTGTGCAATACTTCTCCCGAAGTATTGTACAATTTTCCTTTTCCCACCTTTCGATGAGTAGGTGAGGAAAAGTATAGCACGCATGGAGTGACACCCTAAATCAATAGTTAAAACATAAGTACGGTTAATATATAAGTTTGTTTAATACATAGGTAATTACATAAGTAAAGTAAGTAATTAATTACCTCGGGAATACTTTTTGCGACCGACGTTGCAACTCGCGGTTTCACTCTCCATTTGTATTTCATGTTGGAGCTGATCCAGGAGTTGCTTGTCTTTGTTCATATTCACCAAAAGTGCCACTTGCTCTGTAAGGATTTTGAGCTTCTCCAATACTTCCTCATTGAAAGGTTTTTGGCGCTTCTCTTGAGAAAAATAGCTTTTGGGAGTTACACCAAATCATTTCCCCCTAACCCGACCGGAATACTCAGGGACATTAAACACTTTACCCAAAATGTCCCTGCAACTATCCTTGTTGCCCTGTTGATTTTCAGAACTTTGTTCGATAGTCTCCTAAAATACATGAAGGATTAAAAAGATAAGTTCAATAGCATTTTTAAAAATACAGTATTAAAAAGTATTCAAGTGATAAAATATAATATTAAAAAATATTAAAGTGATAATATACTTACACAAAGTTCTACTACTTTTTGGACATTTTCATTGTCAACCACTCCATCTTTATTTACACGCGCTTCCTTCCACAATATATGACGAACCAACGGTTGATCTGATTGGGTGTCTTGTCGCCATTCGTTAAGATCACAAACAAAATAATACAAATTAGTTAAACACTATAGTTAATAATGCAAATTACTTCAATATTATATAAAAGTGATGTTTAATTACTTACAAGTTTTTGATCAAGACGTGCATATCCTATACGTGATTTTTTGTATGGGTGGGTTGGATTTCTTGTTCTTTCGCGATTTTCCTTACTAATATTTTATATAAAAAATAGCAATCGTGTTAAAAATTTAAAATACGCTACGAATATGAATAATAAAACACAAATGCTAATAATATTAATCACTTACGACAAATGCGGGGGTCCGAACGTTTGGATACAAATGCACTCAATTTCATCATTTGATATATAATGTTTATATATTTTTTGGAGCTTCAGCATTTGTATTTCCTTCTCTATCTTTTAGATAGAAATTAGAGAGGTGAGATCTAAATCCCCGGTGGATTTTCCCAGCAACTCTCAATAC
Organism: Cicer reticulatum; assembly: GCA_002896235.1. Taxonomy (NCBI): domain Eukaryota; kingdom Viridiplantae; phylum Streptophyta; class Magnoliopsida; order Fabales; family Fabaceae; genus Cicer; species Cicer reticulatum. The sequence goes on along the minus strand of PGWS01024210.1, from coordinate 9,917 downwards.
ATAACTCTTTCTCCCCTCACAAGAACAAAAGTAGTCTGCAATGAAAAAAATTATAAGTAAAGTATTTCAATGAAAAAAATTATAAGTAAAGTATTTCAACGAAAAAAATTATAAATGACAAAAAGAGTGGATCAAAAAAGTTACTTGAATGTCATTCCATAGTATATTTTTGGCATCCTTCAATGCCTTATCTCTCCAATCATCAATCAATTCGTAATTGGGATATTTTGTCGAACAACAGCCCCATTGTAACTTACAAACATTGAGCTGTTGGGTCAATTGGCTGACCACTCTCATCCAGCCAACCTAATAAACTCATATAGTAGTACATGCTATTAAAAAAAGATATAAAATACACAACAAACAGAGTATAGTATAGTATAACCTCAAACTTGAGGCCATTACTCCTTGCTTTAATGACTTTTTGCATTATAGTTGCACTACATTGACTTCATTTTCATAAGTCTTAGTGGTGCCAACTTCTTTATTTTGACATTCTAAATCTTTGTTTGTATCCATTTAACTACAACAACTTCAACATGCATTATTCTAAGTACATATCAGTATTAGTATATCTTAAACAAGCTCAACATGCAGTTTAATGATTACAAAAAAATTAATAACATCAATACCAGAATAATGAGGGTTCGAAGAAAGAAGAAATGCGAAGAAAAGAGGGTTCGCAGAGAGCTCGCAGAAATATGGTTCACAGAAATACGGTTTGAAGAAATACGTAATGAGGGTTACGTATTTCAATGAAAATATATTGTGTGCAATGGGAGAGATGATCTTGGATGGAAATAAGGTTCGAAATGAAGGAGATGATCGTGGAAATAAGGTTCGTTATGGACGGGATGATAGGGTTTGCAAAAGAAGATAAGAACAATGAAGGTTGAGATGATAGTGAAGTTTACGTAATGAAGAGAATACTGAAGCGGTTACTGTTATATATAAAACCCTTTTACAACGCTTTTTTATAAGCCTTTACAGCGCTTGTTTGAAAAGCGCTCTAAAGGCCTTAAGCCTTTACAGCGCTTGTTTGAAAAGTGCTCTAAAAGGCGTCTTTATTAATTTTTTAAAAATGCTCTTTTACAGCGCTTTTCCCAATAAGCGCTGTAAAAGACCTCCTTATTTTATTATTTATATGAATGTTATTCTTACAGCGCTTTTTTCAAATAAGCGCTGTAAAAGGTCTCTTTATTTATTTTAAAGGGGTCTTTTACCGCGCTTATTTGAACAAAGCGCTGTAAAAAGTCCTCCTTGTTTATTATGTTATATGAATGTTTTTTTTAAAGCCTTTTTAGAGCGCTTATTTGAAAAAGCGCTGTAAAATGCCTTTTTATTTTTATTTTAAAAGGGTCTTTTACAAACGCTTATTCAAATAAGCGCTGTAAAAGGCCTCATTGTTTTATTTTTATATTTAAGACTCTTTTTCAGTTCAGTTCAGTTCATGTAAATTACTAATTTATATTCAGTTCAATTCATGTAAATACTAGTTTATATATTAACTTACATGAACTTAGTATAAAACACTCAAATCAAGCTAAATATAAGCAGAAAATAAATTAATCAGAAAATAAATTAATCAGAAAATCAAATACATGGCTGCTTATATAAAAATGTTCAAACAATTCAGATTACATGCATATTTACATTAACACAGTTCAGATTACATGCATATTTATATTAACACAGTTCAGATTACATGCATGGCTTATATAAAACAATCAAGATGCCCTTCTTCTTTTCCTGGTGGGATTCACATTTGTTTGTCCATTTACAATACGAAACGATGGATTAATCCAAATTCCCTCATCATGATCATCTCAAAGATATAAACCATCATCAGTTGAATCAATTTCATGTGATCGTTGTGATGTTGCAAATAAAAGATCATTACCAACATCTTCATCATTATTGTTATCATCACTTATTTTATTGGTCGATAGGACAACAGACCATTTATCATCAGAAGGATCAGTGACATAAAAGGCTCGTCTATTTATCCCACCCTATTGAAATCGACAAGCAAGAATCTTGACTCATCAATCCGAACGCCATTATTATTATCGACCCACTTGCAACCAAATATGGGAACACGAAACATTGTGTAGTCTAACTCCCATATGCGCTCGATAACCCCAAAATGTGATAGATTTGCATATATTGAGTTTTGTCTTTTGCACTTGAGACATGCATCGCTTCAGCTACGAGAGTGACTCTGCTATTTGCATAGTGGTCTGATCATCTTGTTCTTTGGTATAAAATGTGTAGCCGTTAATAACATAACCAGTGTAAGAAAAGACACGTAAGCTCGGACCATTGCTAGCCACCTCAATCTCTATGAAATTGATCTGGGGTCTATATCAAACTTTGACTTTATGTGATTTTTTAACCATGTTATAAAACTTCGATTGTGCTCACGAGTTATCCAATTTTGATTCCTATTCATGTTCAAACGAGATAATTGATCCATGTGTATTGTAACATACGGTTGAACCTCATCATCATTGTGCAAAACATACAATTGTGCCTGCTCCCATTCTGCCCTTGATATAGTTAGCAGTCTCCTTCCAATTTTCCCTTCTCCTGATATTCTCACCCGAATGACGAGACATGGGAAGCCCTATGGATTCAACTTTGGACAGATATTCGGTACAAAATACAGCAGCCTCTTCAACAATGTACTGTTCAGCAATACAACCTTCTGGTCGACTTCTACTTTTTTACGTACCCTTTTAATATTTTCATATATCGTTCTATCGGATACATCCATCTCATATAAGCTGGCCCACAAAGTTGTGTCTCCTTAACCAGATGAACAGTAAGGTGAACCATTATATCAAAAAACGAGGGTGGGAAATACATTTCAAGCTCACACACAAATAACAACAATTTCCCTCTGCAATGTCGGTAATTTCTGAGGAGTATCCTTTCTGGAACTTTAACTTCGTGTAGAAATTTACATAAAACTATTTTTTCCTTTCTAGATAGAGTATGAGTGGCTGGAGGTAGATATGTGCGATTTCCTTTCTTTACGGACCCAATTCATTTCTTATTCCCATATCGACCAAGTCCAATCTTACGTTGATGCCATCTTTAGACTTTCCTGGAACATTGAGTAACGTACCAATAACACTATCAAATACAAATTTTTTCAATATGCATCACATCGAGGAAATGTCTTATATACAATGACTTCCAATATGACAATTCAAAGAAAATTGACTTTTTCTTCCACCCAGTTTTGACCAGCTCTCCCCCAAAAGGTTTGCCAAATTTATTGGTCAAACCTTGTACTTTTTCTAGTATTTGATATCCAGTCGGTGCTAAAGGAGCTTTACCTTCCTCTGATTTTCCATTGAATGCATTTCTCCACCCACGATACTTATGACTATAAGGTAAAAATCTACGATGTCCAAGAAAAACATTCTTCTTACAATGTTTCAACTGCATTCAATTTGTACTCTCTTCACATATAGGACATGCACACTGACCTTTAATGCTATATCCTGATAAATTACCATATGCTGGAAAATCATTAATTGTGCCGAACAACATATCCCTCAAATTGAAACATTCTTTCTTATACCCATCGTAAACTTCCACACTTGTCTCCCACATAAGTTTTAAATCTTCAATTAAAGGAGTCAAGTATACTCGATATCATTCCCCGGTTGTTTGGGTCCAGAAATTAACAGAGACAACATCATAAAACTTACGCTTGATACATAACCATGGAGGTAGGTTATATATTACAAAAATCACAGGCCACGTGTTGTGTGAGATGCTTTGAAGACCATGTGGATTCATTCCATCAGTAGAAAGTGCAAGTCTTCGATTTCTTGACTCTATCCCGAATTCAGGATACTTGTGATCAATTTTTGCCCATTGTGGGGAATCTACAGGGTGTCGAAACATTTCATCTCTAATTCTTTCATCTGCATGCCATGTCAAGTGTTTTGAATCTTCTTCGCTGCGATACATGCGCCTAAATCTTGGTATTATAGGAAAATACCTCACGACTTTTGCTGGAGTAGTTTCTTTCTTCTTATATCGAGAGACATTGCATTTCGGACACGCCTTAAGTAATTTATATTCGTTTCGAAATAAAATGAAATCGTTAAGACACGCATGAATCCTTTCATAACTCATGCCAATAGAACACAAAAATCCGTTTAGCCTCGTAGGTTCGACTGGGAAGTTCATTATCATCTGGAAACATATCTTTTATGAGTGTTAATAATTCTGTGAAGCTTTTATCAGACCATCCATTACTCGCTTTTTAAGTTGTACAACTTTAATATCGCTGACAGTCTTGTGAATTTAGTACAACCATTACATAATGGTTTATCTGCATCACTCAACAAACTTTCAAACATTTTAGGACAATCTCGAAGATCTTCTTCAACTGCTTTTGCAATCTCATCAACTCGGTCGGCTCATACGTATCTGTATCGAAGTCAGTTGAAGCATATATCGAACCATTCTCAAATTAATGTTTCCTTTCTTTTTCTCACCATGTCTTATCCAACATGTGTAGCTTTGATCAATTCCATTACATACTAGATGTCCTTCTAATTCATATTCTCTAACACGTTTTCCAAAACAACATTTTAAACAAGGACAAACGACTCTATTTGGATCTTTTGCATTCTTCACTGCAAACTCAACAAACTCCTTCACTCCAATTTCATACTCTTTTGACAATCTATTGGCAGAATCCATTTCCTATCCATATTATACGACCTATATAAATGCAGTTACAAAAATAATAAACTTTCAAAACATATCAACAAGTTTCACAAAGAAACCAATATCAACATATCTAATAACAATTTCAAAACAGAAAAGATTTCAAAACAGAACAGATCAACAAATTTCAAAAAAAAAAATAATATATAACAATTTATTAGTTTTCAATTATTAAAAAAACTAAAGATTTTTTGACAAAAACAAAGTAAAAAGTACTGAGACAACGTAGATGGCCGCAAAGTAGGTAGAGGATATGAGGGTTCCCAGAGTAGAGGTGATGAGTGTTCGTAAATTTGTTTTAAATTTGATTTTATTTTAATTAAAAGTAAATGATATTTATTTTGAAAGCGCATGTCTTTTACAGCGCTTGTGCAAAAAGCATTGTAATAGGTAGTTAAATTAATTGAAAGCGCATGTCTTTTACAGCGCTTGTGAAAAAAGCGCTGTAATAGGTAGTTAAATTATTTGAAAGCGCATGTCGTTTACAGCGCTTGTGCAAAAAGCGCTGCAATAGGTAGTTAAATTGATTGAAAGTGCATGTCTTTTACAGCTCTTGTGAAAAAAGCGCTGTAATAGGTAGTTAAATTATTTGAAAGCGCATGTCTTTTACAGCGCTTGTGAAAAAAGCGCTGTAAAATAATACGTGAAGGCGCTTCGTTTTACAGCGCTTGTTAGAAAAGCGCTGTAAAAGCCTTATAACATTATGCGCAAATGCTATATGACCCTACAACAGCGCTTTTTTCACAACGCTTGTCAAAAAAACGCTGTGATAGGCTTCGTTATTTTTAAAATATATTTACAACAGCGCTTGTATTTAGTAAGCGTTGTAAAATGAGCGCTATTAAATGACATTTTTGGCGTAGTGAAAGTAAATTAAAGGAGGTGTTATATTGTGGGTTTGCCAAAAGTAGCGAATTGTTTGCGAATTTTGAAATAAACTTATCAATCATTGCAGAAAAATAGATATATTTGGAATTTAAAGCACCTATAAGATATAAGCATGCATAATATACATGTCATCTAGTCTTTTGGTATGTAAGGCATCACTACTACATAAAACAAAAAACAAACAAAATATAACAAAAGTAAAGTAACATATAGTTTGAACAATCTGCACGTGAAACCAAAAGGTCGTATCTAACGATGTGACAAACTAGCTTACCAAAAAGTGAAACCAAAGAATTATGAGTATTGTCTAGACATCGTCATCTCCCCGTTTAACTGTTTAGGAGTTCTTATTTTCACTGGAAATCTAATATTGATTCATCTTTATCTTATTGCAAACAAAACCATAGTTGAATTTGCTTCTTGGAAGGGAAACTTCTTATCTATAATAGGGAGAGTTCAGTTGGTCCAATCTATCATCTGGGGTATGATGATTTACAGTTTTAAAATTTATGCATGACCTTTATCTCTTCAAAGTTTATCAATTGATTAGAGCTTTCATTTTGTTTGGTAATTTTGACACCAAATTGTTAGTCACTCATTAGGGGCATAAACGTTGCTCTCCATGGGAAGAAGGTTGGCTTAGGATCATAAATATTTTAAAAATCAATTAGGTAGATTTTCTTAAGCTTTCTTGGAATATGATTACCACAAACTCTCAATGATCTAATAGTCTATGGGGAAGATTATTCTTAAATAACAAACCAGTGGCATTTTACATCAAATCCTCTATTTTGCATGGTTTAAGAAAAATGTATGATGTTATAAGTGATAACCTCATCTGGAAAATTGGCAATGGTGTATCTATATGCTTTTGGACTGATAATTGGTTGTATACTAAGCTTGTTGAACTCCTCCTCATTCCTACAGTAGTTCAGTCCACGCTGATCTGTAACGTGGTTGATTTCATATCTTTGTATTCTAGGTTTCTTCCAAGCTACTTTCATAACATGTCACCATCTATTGCTAATGAAAGAGGCATATGATAGTAGAGTTAAGCATAATCCTAAGTCTAATTTGGAAAAAAGTTAGTCATCTTGACTTTCTCAGGATCTTCTCAAACATTTTAGAGGTTATATTCTAATTTTAAAAATTGGGCCCCTAATAAAAAAAAACACTAAAAACTCTTAAGAACCATTCTTTATTTAAATTGTAAATAACATCAAAAATTTGTAAATAACACCAATAACATAAAATAAAATAAAATAAAAACCAAACCATGTAATACATCAATAATCTGATGTTTTTTTTCCCTTTTTTTTTGTCTCAAAATTTGTGGCCTTTTAATTTTTTTAATATGATTAATGTGTTTTGGATTGCTTTAGCCATTTTTTTTTTTTTTGTTTATGGATCGATATAATGAAGGGTGACATGTATCTCTTAGTATATTAGGGTCTTTAGCTATAATGTTAAATTAAAATTTTAAAGAAAATTGGGTCATGTTTTGTTGGTCTGCCAGCGTTGGCCCAAGGCTGGCCCTAATCCCCTTGACTTAATCCCTGGTGCTCTAGAGATTATTGATTAATGTTATTGCAACTGAAGAAATTCTTCATAAAAAATGTTTGATTTTGGTTTTCTAGTGTAGGTGTAGTTTATCTGGTTTATCTGCTTGCAATGGTATTTTTCAGGGATTCAAATGGTACCTTTTATGGAAGTTTGCAACCAATTTTGGAGTTAATACAACCATACATGTAGACCTTATTGTGACCATGTTTGCTATTGAAATTGTTTATAACAAGGGTAGGACTAATATCTAGCTTGAGTATGGTACTCTTCTAATAATAAAGGCTTCCATGACAATAGTTTGGTCCTTTGACAAAATCTCAAATTAAAGTTTTAATAATAATTAAAAAAAAAAAGGTTAATTAAGACTTTTCATTTTGATTCTAAGTGTTTTGGTATTTAACATGTGTATTTAATTGTGTTAGAACAAGATAGGTACTAAGCATTACAAAGAAAATCTCATTAAAATCAAGAAAGCAAAATCAGTAAAACGAAGAACGTTCTCCACATCTGCCATAAACAAGAATGATAAGATTTTTATGTAAAAGATTAGATCCATGAAGTGTTATCCATTTCATATCTTCATCAAGAATATACAAGGTTCAACATAAGCAAGAATCATTCAAGAATTCGAAGGCTCAACATTTTGCTTCATAAAATGCATAAAAAAATATCATCCTCCAAGTCAAGAAAGTGCAACTACAAATTGACAGGCTGTAAAGGACACTGTTATTGTACCTTCAAATAAACTTGCACACGTGACTCAAAGCTTGTAATCGTTTCAACAATTATCAAGATCACAATATAATTCAGCTCATCCCAAACAAAATCGAAGAACGTTCTTGGATCACAAGAACATTATTGGTTTGAACAAGAACATTCTTGGTTTCAACAAGAACATTCTTGTTTTATGGCTAATCTTATCATCACACTTACTCATGAAGTTGCCTACTTCCAAACAGTTAAATGAGTGTTGCACAGCTCTCTTGATAGCCTATAACATAAAAGTTTCACGGATGAAGAACAAATAAGACTCAAAGTGCCAAGCAAAACATCACTCATTCAATCATACTCGAGCTTCTCTCAAAATCTTTCTAGTTTGCAGTTCCATTTCTAGTGATATTAGAATCGAGACTACTGAGTTTTAAAATATAGAATCTATTTTTCAAACAAGAGTTGAGCAATACCCAGATTCTAACACTCTCAAAATCATTACTTTGTAACTCAAGGCTATTTTGTAACATAGCTTGAGTATTGTGTAAAAATCCTTTTATAATTTAAAAGGTAGCTTGTAAAATCCTTTCTGAAATAGTGTAAGGTAACATGTGGAAATCTTTTCTAGGAAGAAAGGTAGAATTGTGTAATAGATCAAGTCTGGTCTGTAAAAAACTATGTGAAAACCAATTACGTTTTTGTTTTGAGCACTTAGTGGAAAATCTCACATTTGTGACGACTGGACGTAACCCGTGTTGGGTGAACCAGGATATATGCTTGTGTGATCTTTCTATCCCTATCCCTATTTATTATTTTTCATATAGTCAGATTTTATATTGATAAATTGATATCGATGTTTTTCCACTAACCAAGAACTTTCTTCGTTTGTAACCAAGATCAATCTTGAGTTAAAAATTTTAGTTTTTAAACATGAATTTTTAAAAAGGGGCAAGTATAATTCAAACCTCATTCCTTATAATTGACATTTTTACTTCAATTGGCATCTTAGCCAATCTCTAAGGATTAGACACCCAAAGAGTGTTAGAGCAAAAGGTTCAGGAATATAATGTCAAAAGCTAAATACATTGTTGAAGGAGGGTCATCAAACATGCCATCTTACTTTGATGGCTCAGAAAGCCTATTCAGTGCAAGACAGGGTAAGAAAGATCATGATATGTCCTCCAATCATGTGGAGACCAATGGTGGCAGCTATAAGTCAAGCGAAGAATCTTGAGGTACTAGGCTTGGAAGAACTTATTGGAATTTTAAGAGCACATGAAGTGTTGTTACAAGAAGATAAACCTATAAAGAAAGATGAAATAATAGCTTTAAAAGCATCTCAAAATTCACCAAGTATTCAACAAACAAATAAGAAAAGTGACTCAGAAGATAACCTAGAAGATGTTGATGAAGAGATTGCTCCCCTCACAAGAAAGATACAAAGAATGATGAGGAGAATAGATCATATCAAAAAGGGATCTCCAGATAAAAAAAGACTTCAAAACTGAAGTAGATAAAAGTAAAATCACTTGTTGCAGATGCAACAAATAAGAACATTATAAAACTGAATGTCCATTGAACTAAAGAGTACCAAAGAAAATCCCCTTCAAGAAAAAGTCAAAGATGGCAACCTTGGATGAGTCTGATCAATCAGAAACAGATGAACCTGAAGAAGCCGACCTATGTATGATGGCAAACACTGAAGGTATAGAGGTAACAAATTATGAACCTTGTCTTTTATGTGAACATATGGAAAAATAATTTGATAATTTTCTTGTAAGTATAGAAGTGCGCCTAAGAGGGGGGTGAATTAGGTGTTAGTAAATTGTCTTGTTTTTAGAGATTTAATGTTTGATTTTTCTGATTTAAGATAGTGTATGGAAAAGATAAATGGCAGAAAAATAAAGAACACAAAGATATTATCCTGGTTCCCCTTATGACCAAGGGTACATCCAGTCCTCTTGCACACCACAAGAGATTTTTCCACTATTGTTAGAATA
>PGWS01024203.1:0-12857 GCA_002896235.1 Cicer reticulatum | reverse complement strand
ATTATGATTATTATAACTATAATATGGTTAAAATGCAATTCTTAACTTTTTATTTTACTACATCTGTCAATTTTGTCCCTATTTTCTAAATCGGTGACATTTGGGTTCTCTCAATTGGTGATGTGCAACATTTTAGTTTTAATAATTTGTACATGATGTAAGAAATTATGGTGATGTAGAAATTAAATTTATTTTAAAAATCTATAATACCACTTAATAATTTTTTAATAAATGATTTGTTTTTTAATTTTTTTACTTTAAATATTATTATGAAAATTAAAAAAAAAATAGATATTTATTAAAAATACTTTATTTATTGTTTAGAAATTTCAGAAGAAAATTTGGCTTGATTATAGTTTAGTCCCTCTATTTTTACCAATTCATGAAAATAGCTCCCTTATTTTTTAAAAGTCGATAGTTTTGATCATTCAGATTTTAAAACACAAAAATGATATTTTGATATATTTTAAATTATGTACATCCGATTTCATGATATGAATTTTTTAGATACATTAATTATAATAGTTCATTAATTAAATTACGAAATAAAATTTTATGAATTGACATTATGTTATATAAGATTTTATGCAATTTTTATGAGTGTTAATCATTAATATCATCGTATCATATGTTACGTTAATTAAAAGATGTAACATTGTCCTCTTTTGATTAAAAATTAAGATTGATGACAAAAACTGTCAGATTTTTAAGATAGCAGAATAGTTTTTTAGAATTGAAAAAAATAGATAGTTTAAACTGTAATTAAACTAAAAAAATTAAAAGTCAAAAAAAAAAAAATTATGTATAAAAAGTTCTTATATTAAAAAAAATAATATTTTTTGAAAAGAAAAGTAATTTTAAAAAACAAGAAAGGGAATGAATTGTTTCGGTAACTAATTGATTTTTTTTTTCCTGCAATATTTTTCAAAAAAATAATTAATTTTTGAAAAAATATTTACAACAAAAAAAAAGTTTACTTTAAATTTTATTTTGGAAATTTTAAAGTAAAAAAGTAAAATTTTTTCATTTAAATATGTATTTGGTCCTCTATTAATATAGCTTTTTTATTTTATTTTAGTCTTTGTAAGTTTTTTTGTTTAGATTTAGTCCTCGTAAAATCAGAGACAATCGGTTTTGATTCCTAAAAAAGAGTTGACAAACTGCCATGTGGATCTATAAATATACACCAACACATCATCTTTTTATGATAATATTAAAAAATTAAATATTTATATTATTAATTGATAAATGTATTTATTGATTATTTAATAATTAATGTTATTACAAAGAAAATATAAATAGAAATAAAAAGAGAGGATTTTAAGTTTTTTGGAAAACTCGTTATTCTTTTAATTTTGATTAGATATTAGACCAAAGTCGACCGTCTATGATTTTGTAGGGACTAAATTCAAACAAAAACTTTACAAAGACTAATTCAAACAAAAAATTTACAAAAACTAAATCAAAAAGTGATATATTTACAGGGACCAAATACATATTTTAATATTTTAAAAACTATTAAAGTGTATTATTAAATTTAAACTCCATATCATCTCTAGACATCACTAAAATGATTGACATATCACCAAATTCAAATTGAGAATAAAGACCCAAATATCAATACTTTGAAATTAAGCGACTAAAAATTGCGGACTTAAAAAATAACACACCCAATGATTATAAATTTTAATAAAATGGAGGGATAAAAATTGCATTATTGATTTATAAGTATATAATCATAATATAACATTTTACTAATAAATTTAAAATAAATTTATAATTTGTACAACACAATGCATTAATATGGTGGATATAGATATAAAAAAATTAATCTCTCATTTGAAGTATTGTAAAACTTTATCTTAATAATATCAAGACTAATTCAAATTTTTTCAAAAACAATTTAAATGGTATTAGTATGACTTTAATTAATCATAATATCATCCCAATTTTATTTAAAAGGCTATAATATTCTCTGACGGTAGGTGTCATTAAATAAAAGTATTTACACTTCAAAAATATTAAATGGTACAATCTCAAATATGTTTTTAATGTTTTTAAAAAATATAGTGACGAAACTCGTACATCTAAATATAAAGAAATTATTGTTCCGCACCATATCAATGTAATCACAATCTTTTACGATATAGCTACATCATCTCATGTATGTTTATTTATGTTAAATTTGGTAACTAAAGCTATACATTTATTATAAAGTAACAACGGTCAGAGTTTTGACCTTGTAAATTTTAAAGGACAAATTTGAATTCTTTCCACATTTGTAAAATATTATTAGTGTCATTTTAATAAGCAATAATTTTTTTATTCTTCAAATTTGTATAAAAAATTATTTAGAGTAAAAAAGTATTAATAAAAAATTCATTATTTATTTATTTTTGTTAATAGAAACTAATGCAAAACACTATATATACTATGCATTGCTCCTTGTTCCATTCCATCCTCATAACAGGGTAGTTGTTTAAAATTTAAATTGAACAACCAAAGTCACAAGAGACAACAACCAGGACAATGGAAACCACCTTCAAGTATCTTATTTCTATTGTCTTCCTTACTCTTGTCATCAAAGGTATGTTTTACTAACTCCTTCAAGTGACAAATGCTTGTAACTATTATCTCTTTTATTTCTTATTTTAATTAAATAAGTTTTTTTTAGCCCCTACAAAAAAATTTATCAACTATTAATCTCCTATTATTTTTCACCTTCATTTTTTGTCTCTACTTTTAAATCAACTAATGTGTATCATTTGAAATTTTTATTGTATTTTTGTAGCTATGTACAAAACATTATATGCATCTCTCGTACAAAAAAATATATATTTTAACGAGTCATAAATTACTAATATAATATTTTTTAAGCTTAAAAAATTCATATTTATTTTAAATTTAAATGTACACGAAGACCTTTAAAAATCTTATAATGACTAAAAACTTAATCTTTCGATTCTAACACAATAATTTTTCAGGATCATGTGATTGTCCATTGACACTCTCAAATGTCGCAAAGAAAAACGTGGAGTAGTTCAAGGCAAACCTGTGTGGCAAGTTGTCTGTTATAAACATACTGTGCAACTGGATCAAAGTCAAATATTGTTGTCCTTGTAAAGGGTTTCAAACTGCAGAACCTATCGATCGTTTCAGATTCTATCATACAAGGTGATAATTGTTCTCTATTTAATGGACATGCATTGTGTGGACATAATACAGATGAATTTGCTTATCATGGGATGCACCCTTTCTTTTGTCCTATAAGCTCTGTTACTGTTCGCTTACCTTGCAAATCACTACTAAAGGAAATAGAAATATAATTTTGTAATTTAAAATAAGTTGTGGATTTTAGATGATTAGGAAACTTTAATGTTCTCCATATGAAGATTTGTAAAATTTCAATATTTGAAATTCTAAGAAATAAAAATAAGGGCAATTTTAAATATGATTTTATCTAATCAATAGAATTTATTCATTGTGGTTTTATATACTAGTGAAATCAAACTAAAATAAGTTATGTAAAAACATGTTTATGTTTAATACATTGCAGAGATATAAATATGAGATTACTATGCACTAACACAATATAAAAAAAGTTTTTATGATGTCAGAAAAATCACAAATTAAGCAATCAAACAAATTATTTAGTTATGACATTTGATATAGTTATGATAAAAATTAAAAAATTTATAATGATTTCGACGTGACAGTGTAATACAAATTAAATCCTATAAAATTTCGTGTAAACTTATATTCAAAATTATCAAGACCAAACATGTAATCCTTAATGATAATTTTTCTAGGTAAAACTGAATGTAGTTTAATCGACTGAATGTTAATTTTTCAACGTAAAATTGAATGTAGTTCAGTCGATTGAATTTTTTTTATTGGCAAATTAATGTAAGTTGTTAGTTTTTAGTTATTTAAATATTTTTTTATCAATTTTAAAACAACAATTATAAATAATAAATACAGAAATTATTTAATGAAATCAATTTCGAAATGAAATCAAGTAATAAATTTTAATATTATATAAATTATACAATATTTAGAAGATTTATATATAATAATCAATGCCATCAAATGATTTGGAATAAAATATACAACAAATAATAAAATTAAATGATTAATGATATTGTAAATTTAGTCTAAAATTAATAGTATTTCAACAAATTAGTAAAATAAATGCAATTAATGAAAAGTTGAAAGTTACAAATTAAAATAAATTTATTTAAATATTAAAGCGCAAATGTATTGGACACTACAAGAAAAACTGTTATTACCTACGGCAAATTTTACCTTTACCCACGGACTATCCGTAGGTAACGTAAATTTACCTACGGATTACCCACGGACACGAGTTCGTAGATAAATCGCTCGTAGGAAAATAGTTACCGACGGACAAGCTGTGGGACAGACTTACCTAGGAATTGTCCGTGGGTAATATGACCCACTGAGTCTCCGTGGGTAACGTTACCCATAGATTTGCCGTAGGTAAAATAGTAGATAGTTATCGACGGAAAAGCCGTAGGTTACGTTACCCACGGATCATCCGTGACAAGTCTACTATTTTATATTTAATATTGATAATTTTATCCATGAATTGTCCGTGGGTAATGAAAAAATGATTTTAATTCTATTTTTGTTTTTTTACGGTTTCCTGTATTTTTGAATATATATTTAAAATTAATTGTAAGCATATTAAACATCATTGTCAAAACAAAGTGAAATATTATGTTAAATAGTATTTTCAAATTACACCTCCTGACTGCCAACAAATTTCAAAATAAGGGCAACTTGCAGTACCATTAGTTCAAAAATACACATTCTCACTACCATACTTTACACATTTGTCACACCATAAATTTCAAAATACACATAACCATAAGTTTCAAATACACATAACCAAAAATACATATTGGTCACTACCATTAAGTTTCAAGTACTACCTATACGAAACTAACAATGAAATTAGTACTACTCATCGCTGTCATCCATCATAGACTCATCCTCGTCATAATCTGGATGACGACGACGACGAGGATGATCAGCCTGTATGGGGCAACACTTTTTGCCAATGTTGCTAGCTGTATCTGGAGCTCTTTAGTGTCGT
This sequence comes from Cicer reticulatum, assembly GCA_002896235.1. Classification (NCBI taxonomy): domain Eukaryota; kingdom Viridiplantae; phylum Streptophyta; class Magnoliopsida; order Fabales; family Fabaceae; genus Cicer; species Cicer reticulatum. The sequence goes on along the minus strand of PGWS01024203.1, from coordinate 7,738 downwards.
TGCTCATCCTCTTGTCGACGTTGCTCTGCTTTCCTTAGCTCCTCCCGCGCCTCTCGTGCCTCGTGTTCTGCCGCTTTTGCTCGCTCCTCAAATGCTGCTATCTGTGCAGCTATCTCGGTAGAGTGTTGAGACAAGACATTGACAACAACCTCTAGATGGACGAGAATCTGGGACTAGACTTGCGACACCTGGTCTATAAAGTGAGGATCTATCTCCAGCACCATAGATCCTCCCTTTATTCTTCCCCCCAACAGATTGGAACCACATGTCTAAGCGAGCTTCCGCATTAACCACTTGGCTACAACTACTAGACGCTTCCCCATTTTTGGAAGCTTGTTGCAACTTACCTTGATATGTTTCCTACTCAAATAGAAAATGATTTAACATAATCAAATTACTTAACATAATCAAATTACTTTTCCAAGAAATACAAGTGAAAGAATGAATGAATGATTTAATATTTCTTACATATGTTTTTTGTGCTCTTTCATCAACCCAAGAGTTGTCCTTCTTCTTAGTGTGAGTTTTTAAAAAGACCTCATCCAATGTGGGGTCTCTACCTAACTCTTCAGCCTTACAAAAAATAAAAAACAACATAACCGTGAGTCACATTTCAGCAACAAAGGAAAACAACAAAATATTTCAGCAAAATAACTCTATGCATTTTGAAACAAACAACACACAACAAAACAATAAAAATAGCAAAATAGTAGGTATGTCCTTAATTAAAAGCTGTACCAATCGAATGGTATGTTCAGCAATGGATATATATCCACCAGTATGGACAGCTCCTCCTTTAGAAGAAGCACGATTTTTCTTAGCTTGAATTTGATATCTTCTTAAAACGAACCGGATCCATCCATATCTTCTCAAGATCATTCCAAACAGTTTCTTCCCATCCATGTTGGACACTTACGCTTCTTTCTCGCTTTGCATCAACATATCAGAAAGACCGCATTGTCCTTTTGTATTGAAGATATTCTTAATTTGAAATTGTGCTCAGGCAACCAAGCAACTTTCTCCTGCAACATTACATTACAAATAAATTATAATGTTTGCATTAGCATCCACACAATAGTTCAACTCATTAACAGATATTAACTTAATCTTACACCCAAATTTGTCGAACCAACGTTCCAAAGTTAATTCTGTGGATTGCTCCCCAGCTAGGACGGATCAACAATATTGTGATGTAATTGACTGAGGTGAGGGCCCTTGGAGGCCACCCCTACACGGTAACCACCTGCAAACATTTTAAAAAAAAATAACTTCAAATGAACCATAATCCTTATGTAGTAATGAAAAGTTAATCCTTATGTAGTTACATACCCTCGATCCATCTGGCCATATCATTGTTCTCCCATCAGGCGCAACCCCATGACTAGAATCTGCACATCTTGACCCTTGAGTCTTATTACCAATATCAAAGCGGTATTGGAAGGTGGTGGATTAGCGGAAATTGAAGTATGTCGTGAAGCAAACTGATGTTAATGGTTGTGACGGTGAACACTCAACAGTCGGGGAAATGTTGTCTTTTGGGACAAAATTTGGTGTGGGCATCATTCACTATAATTGGTTCAGATTGAGATGGCACCTTATTAGGTGGCGAGTCTGGAAGCCACTGCAGCTTGTTGGGTAGGAGGCTTAACATGTTGTGGGTGGGATGTCGCACATATTGTGAGGTTGGTGTAGTGGCATTGGCATCTAGTGGAAATGGATCAATTGTTGCTTGTACCTGCTGAGCTGCTTTGAGTTACTTATGCGGTAAAATCATGCATTTTTCTTCAAAGGAAGCTTGAGTCTAATCTTTTTTTTTGGAGTCATCTATAAAAATATAACATAAATAAAAACAATTAGCACACACAATAGTAAACACAATTCAAGATTATCACTCTACAACAATTAAAGAACTTGAATCTAAAACTAATATATCAAAAGGTAGAATATGAAGATTTATACAAACAATCAACTACTATTTATACTTACTAAAAATTCAAATGTCAATTGAAATCATCCCCATCTTCAATCATCCATATCACTATTCATTATCAATTGGAATATTTGGAACGCAAACGTTACATTGACTTCTCTTCATCGCTATGTGTTTCATCATGCAAGCCAACCATTTCTTCAATTTCCAGTTAATTGTTCAACATGTGCCATATCTTCATCTTGATATGGCATGTCCTCATTCGGCTCCATCCACCTCTACATGACCCATAGGCTTTGTTTGATAACTGCAGCCCAGTGACGCTTATCAGTTCGCATTTCAGGATAGGGTACATAATACACCTGTCTAGCTTTTGTGCAATTATGAAGGGATCATAGAGATCATATTTTTCGATTCATCTTGATATCTACAATATCATATTGTGGATGAACTTTGGTTCCTCTGTTCCGTCTAGGAATCAAACCATTGGCAATAAAACAAGGCTACTTTGTGAGGCAATTTGTAATTACTCCAACTCGAAGATATGTTGGATGACTCCATAGAAAATCATCTTCCCCTCCCTCCAGTAATTCCTTTCACATAATTCTCCACTATTTATGGTTTTCTTACCCTGAGACCAACTTTTGTGTGAAATTTGTACCCATTAATGTAATACTTGTGCAAGTTTTAACCATTGAGTTAGGACCATCCCAAGCTAATGATAACAAGTTAGGGTCAGTCACGCCATTTTCCTTGTCATGGCCTATACAAACATGATATATTCACAATAGTTAGGTGAGAAGTTCTAATTTATTTGCAACAAACTTCAATAAAGCACTTACATCGCACGAAACCATTCTGGGAATTCTCCATGTATACGAGTTTGAGATATAGGATCTTCTTCAAGAATGGAATTAGAGTGCAAAAAGGCGCTGTCAATAATGAGAGAATTGTTATTACATGTATTTGGTAATTATGTGGGGTGTGTGCTTACATACTACTTACTCAATATATGGCTTGACTCGTTTTGCAATTGATGAGGATGTGTACATGAGCAGACCTTCTTTCAGCATCACTCAACCAATGTGTTTGGCCTTCCCACTAGGACGTCCTAATTGATTGCTAATTGACAGTGTTGTTGTGACAACATCATTTAATTTTGCACCTTCATTTACGTTGGCTTCTATTAAACAAAGAGATTGTTTTGAAATAGTGGGAACAAAAATATGTTGTCCTCTCGATGTAAGTATGACATACATATGAGCTTCCACTCTAGCCTTGTTTTTCAACTGTGCGCTTAAAAATCACCCATCATTCTGGAAAAGTGAGAGCAATAACTTAATAAAAGTGGAAATATTTAGAAAAAAAAATGAAACCCGTTAAAGGTGAATATAAATTACCTTTCAAATGGATACATCCATCGATATTGAACTGGACCACCAAGTTTTTTGCCTCATACGGGACGGTGAATTGGAAGATGCTTCCATTGAATCAAAGAATCCTGGTGGAAAAGATTCTTTCAAGTTTGCATATGATGAATGGAATATTTTCACCCATTTGACCAATTCATCATGTCTTAAGGTATTGCTGCACAGGCCCTTAAAGAATTGACTTAATTCTGTTAATGGTATTCCACACATGGTCAGGCAAATGAACTAAATGCAAATGGAAGCAAACACTCCATAAATACATGACAATCGTGGCTTTTCATCCCAATTCATTTGTCCTCTATTAACATCTGCACATCTTGCCAAGTTAGACGCATACCCATCTGGCATCTTAAGCTCCTTTATACCATTTACAAAACTTTCTTTGCCTCACAGAACGTAAGACAATAATATTGCCTTAGGTTTTTTTCATTTTTCCATTGTTATGTGGAACCAACTCCAGGTCGCTACGTTGGCAAATGATGGCCAAGTCATTCGTGCTTTTTCATTGTCCTTAGTCTTGTTCTTAACATTCATGACAGTGTTAAACACATTATCAAAGAAGTTTTTTCTATGTGCATGACATCTAAATTATGCCTTAATAAATTATCTTTCCAATATGGAGCATCCCAAAATATGCTTCGTTTAGTCCAATTATGGCTACCTCCATATCCAGACAATTTAGTATGAGCATTATTATCACTCGTGGAATATTGTGAACCAAACCCAAACTTCTTCACCATTCAATATTGGAGGAGGTTCATCCTTCACAACCCTATTTTTTAGTCAACCCTTTTTTACTTCTTCTAAATGCATGATTATGAGGTAAGAAAACGACGGTGACAATCAAACCATGAATTTTTTCCACCGTATTTTAAAGTAAAAGCCTTATTTCCACCATACACACCGGACATGCCAACTTACCTTGGGTACTCCATCCAGATAACATGCCATAAGCAGGAAAATCGTTAATTGTCCACATTTAAGGTTGCCCTCATTTACAAGTTTTGTTTCATGGAAAATATCATAAGTCAAAGCCCCTTCACTCCACAATTGTTGAAGCTCGTCTATTAATGGTTGTAAATACACATCATGTTTGCTTTTGGTTAGATGGTCCAGGTATGAGACAAGTCAAAACATGAATGGTTTAGTCATGCACATTTCAGGCGGGAGATTATACGGGGTTCACAACAACAGGGCCAACAAGAATATGGGGATGAAGATGCCTGAATGTATGGCGTGAAGCCATCAGAACATAACCCAAGCCTTACATTTCTTGGTTCATTTGCGAAGTCTGGATACCTTGCATCAAAATGATTCCAAGCTTCCCCATCAGATGGATGACGTAAAATGCCTGAACTTGATCTATTATGTTGATGCCATCTCATTTGGGCAGCAGTTTCCGTTGATGCATACAATCTTTTTAACCTAGGAGTGATTGGCATATAGAACATCCTCTTAACTGGAATGTCTTTGTGGTTACCTATCCCAGGCTTACGAGGAACATTATCGGGGTTCATGACAAAACCTACACTCTATATCTGCACTATTCTCTTTGTAGTACATACATGCACCCTTTAACACAACAATCAATTTTCTCAGACTTCAATCCTAGCATTGTCACCCAGTTTTTCGCTTGGTAAAATTTTATTTGGAAGTGAATCCTTAAAAGGACACACATCTACAAGCATGGTTGCAAAGAAATCAAGACATTTCTGCGGAACATTCCAATTTGATTTGCAAGCTAAAAGTTTCACCGCATATGAAAGTTTTGAATCAGAAGCCCCCTCATATAAGGGTTTGTTTTGCAGCAGTTAACAAATCATAAAGTCTTGAGCATCCTCATTTGGAGGCTCTTCATTAATCTCTTCCTCGTTGCTTTCATCACCCATATTTTGGAAGTCATAAGTTGGACCAAATGCATCATCGACCATATGTTGCATTAACGTAAATGGATCATCGTTATCAATATATCCACTACTACTTGGAACATTTTCTGGGTCAACATGTGGAGCTTCTTCACCATGTTGAGTCCAATACCAATAATTTGGTTGGAACCCATACCTATACAAGTGAAGTTTGACTTCACTTACAGACAATACACCGCTACACACATACAATTGTGACAAGGACATCTGATGCCACCATCTTCTACAAAACTGATTACGACTTATTGCCTTTGTTATAAACTCTTCAACTACCTTTTTGCAAATGCTGTTTCAACCCCCCCTCGTTGAACATAAAGTCTATCATATACCAACTACGATCTGGGTGGTAGCCATCCTACTTTGAAGGACAAACAAAGAATTGAGGAGCAACGGAAAATGCTAACATAATGTAAAATAGAATAGTATAGTAAAATAAAATCAAACAAAGAATAATTCACATCAAATAGAATAGTATAGTATAGTAAAAATCAAATAGAATAGTATAAGTTAAATCAACCAAATATATCAGGACTCATTTATTGAAACAAGAAGCAAATTGCAAATGTATCATTATAGCAAATTATTGCAACTCATCACTTGTCTTTTTTGCACACACACATTAATCATGTTTTGGCCATTCAATATTTACTATCACAATTTTTTATTTCAACCGCTTGGACCACTTTTTTTTAATTATTATGAATTGAACTAGACTCATGTGATACCTTAGTATATTGAGCACCAAAAATGATGGGAATGAACATAGCCGGCTTTGCTTGCAGTGCTTCGTCTCAACTACCAACTATTAGGGATTATAATGGGACTTGAACCGAGGTATATCCTATTAGCAAATGAAACTCCTAACAGCAGCTGCAAAATTGAAAGTTCGCTGTTAGCAAATGAAAGTCCTGTTAACAAGGAAAAGAATCCCGTGAAGTCACAATACACCATACACAAAGGTGTTAACAAGATGACAGTAAAAATTTCAAATTATATTTTCACACAATCCTTAGAAAAATAATGTCCCACCACAAATTTTGACTACTTATAGAGGGAATTATATACTTTTGAGAGGACTCGGGAAGAACAAATTAAAAAGGCCAACAAAAAGCATTACAGGCACATAAGCATCAAGAACAATACTAACTTGAAGATCGAGTATAATAGTAAGAAAATCACAGCTGTTTTCTGTGAAGTTAATTGCAGCTAACCTGTCTCAGCAAGCTAATTAAGGATGCTAATTAGTAATCCCATAGTTGTACCGATATATTGCAATTATTAGTGTTGAAAGTGGCAATCCATAATATAGAATAAACAAAATACATGACAAGGTCAGCAATGTTGATTCCCGATGTTGATTTAGTAAGGAGGATGAACAAATTGGAGAAGTTAGTGGGTTGAAGAATAGTGCCGAAGTCTCGTGTAAAAGCAAAATCTGCAGTTGATGTGGCTGTTTCTTCAACCTTTACTTTGGATGAGTTTTGTTTGGTTCTCGTAATTGTCAAGTCTCTAATTAATTTGTTTGGTTGGTTCTCTCTTAATTGTCTCTTAATTGTCAGTCTTGTCTGAGGGCTCTGAGCTTGCTCGCAATGCCTCAGGTACTATACGTTTATGCCTACTTTTTAATTTGTCAAATTTTGTGTTTCTAATTTACTATATACGTATGCTGTATGCCATTATTCTTTTGCCATTATTCTGTTTCTAATATTTCTTGTTTACAAGTATAATTTGTATGATGTATGCCATTATTCTTTGTGCAGTTATCATGTATGTTTTGAAAAGATATTAAATTGATGTATTTTACTTATCAGGTATCATGAACTGGAGCTTGGTCGATACATTGACCTGGTCTGTTTTTGTATTTCTATATTTGTTTAACCTATATTTGTAATTCACTTGATTTCAGTAACAAAAACAGCAAGTAAATTCAATATCGTAATATCAGATATCACTTCACTTGATTGTAACAAAAACAGCAAGTAATTCAATATCAGATAGCAGTGAAAAATCACAATACACGTTGCATTCATCTTCCATTAATGAACATAGTTTGAATATGGAAGAATCAGATAGCAGCTAGTAAACGTAAATAATCAAAACAACCTCAAATTCGATTTTCTAAAAATATATGATGGAGATCGAGATGGAACAAGAACTAACACATGCTAGAAATCAACAGTTAAACATGAAACACAGTACCTAACTATCCTAATTGAACATGAACAGCAATCAAGTTAGGGTTTTCAATACAAATGGGGCTTTTCAGAAGACTCGATGTTCAGAAAAATTGATTTCAGAAATGAAGATTATTAAAGGAAGATAACTTTACCTAAGAGATACGATCTTCACGGTGGAGCGAAAGCAGGGATGCGGAGGGTTTCGGACAAGAAAAGGAGCGAAGCGAAGCAGCTCGAACTTGGGATGCGGAGTAACGAGACGGGCTTTGGGATGCG
>PGWS01024201.1:0-16487 GCA_002896235.1 Cicer reticulatum | reverse complement strand
AATACAATCAGGATAACAAATTGGAAAGTTCCATACTCTGCAATTGAATCAAGATTTGGATTCATCTCTTTCAGTTGTGCTTCAAGCAATGCCACCGTTTCGCAGGCTCTTTTCAGGTCACAAGCAGCATTAAGATGTTCTTCACCCAACGTAGCCTGTAGCTTTTCAAGATCCACCAAATCTACCTGAATTCTGCATCCAATTTATGATAAGAACTCCAGAATAGTGAACAATGTATTCCCAAACAATTATTAAATGACTTACTGCTCAAGATGCTTGCCAATAGCAGTTTGCAACTCATCCAGTCTTTTCCTGTAACCTTTCTCTTTTATTTCCAATTCTTTGTATGCTTTCTTCATGTCTTTTAATTTAAAGTCAGCATCAACCTACAAAATAAAGACTACAATGAGAAAACTCCAACTTTAAGAGACATGAAAAATGACCACACAACAATACCTCAGATGCACGCAATTCATCCACTGCTTTTTTCATCTTATCATGCTCAGATTTTGCTTCCTCTAAGACATCCCGATGTTTGTCCATCATCTACGGAGTGATATAAATTATACATGATCATACAGCCACCACCACTTTTGGCATAAACAACTATGGATAGGTATATTCTACTAACAACTATGGATAGGTATATTCTACTAACAACTATGGATAGGTATATTCTACTATCCATTTTTTTATGAATTTAATTACCACATAATTTACATAACAAAACAAGCAAAAGAACAATGAAAAGAACCTCTTGTGTTCTCTTATAATTCTCTTGAACAGAAAATGCTTTCTGCTCTATTTCTTTGAAGTTTGCTCTTAGCTTTTCCTTCTCCTCAGCTAACCGTTCTTTGTCCTTCTTTGACTCCTCAATTCCCTTAGTCAACTTCTTCATCATCTTTTGTCCCGTCTCTATTAGGACCTTATGACGGTTAATCTCTGAGTTGTTCTTGTCAATATCCTAGTATACGGGTACCATTATTATAAACACATAATCATATTGAATTGAAAGTTCTTCTCAATAATCAGGATGCTTACAGACTGAATTTTCTGGACCTTCAACTTCTGAGATTTTAATTTTTCACCTCCAGCATTCTCTATATTCTTCTGAAGCTCCGACACCTAAAAGTGGTTGATAAGTTTAGCTAACTTAAGTTAAATAAAGATATAGCTATTGTTTTCAAATGCAGACACTTTTAGAAATCAAAAGACATGCAAGACCAGTTAAGCAACATCAAACTTGCAAAGAAATTCAAAGTTCCAAACATAAGGAAGCTCAAAACCCACCTTTTCCTTCAGTTTTTTAGATCCTTCAGTAAGTTTATTAATCTCCCTTTCTTCAGCAGAAATAATCTTCTTCAGATCTTTCAACCTATCAAGCTCATCCTCTTGTGGCTTTGATGCAGCTTCAAGGGAACGAAGTTGTTTTTCAATATAACCATGTTGTGAATTCAAACTGTCAACCTGCAGAGGAAGGGAAAAAACTAAATGTCTCGTACCAACATTTCCATAAAAGCACCTTTTATAGACTCAGAAACATGCATTACCTCCTTCTGGCTTTTAGCGAGCTCCATTTCCAAAGCAGCAACAGTTTTTTCCGCAGCCTGATATAGTTTCACAGCATCCATCATGCTTTGGCGAATTGCATTCAATTTTTTGGTAAATCCAAGCAGTTCTCCTTCAGCACTTGCAACAGCTTCAACAGACACATTTGCAGCACGAATAGATGTTCCCATCTTCCCACCCTTAGGCTTACTTCCGCCACCACTCATTGTTCCAGATTTTTCAAAAAGTGCACCATCAAGAGTAACAACTCGCCGAAACTCATTGTTTCCACCATATGCTATGCGTGTTGCCTAAATTTTAGAGGAGTGGAAAAAATGTTCTATCATTGCTTCTTTTCTAAACTAACAGTTGCAAATTTATTGTCCAAGACCAAAATAATAGATTCTATATTTTTAAAATAACAAATAATTAAATTATGCCCCACAATTCAATTATTATTTCTTTTGTCTTAAACAATCAGATGATTTTACGATATATAAGAAGAAAAAAGTTCAAAACCAATCCATTTATTATCAGAACAGATGGTCAAGATCCTTAGCAACAACTGTGTTTCGAAGTGCCGCAAAGAAAGCAAGTTTCATTCTTTCATCTTGAAACTTTAATAAATCAAAAATGGCGGGGAACCCCCTGGAGTGGCTATACACATCTTGTTCATCGTTGGAAGTAAGATTCACTTTCGAGCTTCTCTGAAAAACATAATTAAAAAAGATACTCAAATTATATATATTTAATTTATGTTTTCAATTATTACCATTGTTAATTAAATATTGAAAAACAGAGAATAGAAAGTTAACGGGTTAAATTCATTCGTCAATTCAAGCTAAATCAAGGTATTAATTTATACATCTAATAATATTCATAACAAAGTTGCGTGAGCATATCTAAACTACTTGTTTCAAATTAGTTATAACATATCTTGAGTCATTTCTGATCAGAAGTATCTAGAAAATATCTTATAATATATTAAATTTATTAGAGTATGGTGAGTTATTTCCTATATCAATTATAATCATAGAGATATTTAGAATATTCTAAATATTATTATGATTATTCTGATTAGGATTGAGTTTATGTTTCTCTATAAATAGAGATTAGTATTGAGTTTTTTGTAATAAAGTTAGCAAAAAGTTATTATCAATAATATTCAAACCCTTATTATTTTCTCTCCTCTTTTTCTCTAAATTCCCACAACTTCGACATGGTATCAGAGCTTATTACTATCCTCCCTGAACGATCTCGCCTCTATTCCACTGCTGAGTTCTCAACAGTTTGGGGATATAATCATAGTTTCTCTTTTCCAAATTGATCGTTCCTTTTCCAACCCACTGTGGTGACACATTCCGACACCGGTTTCACTTGTTTTCGTTCAACTCGCTATTGTCGTTATCACTACCACTGTTTCCAACGAATTTTCCGGCAAACGACCATTCCATCAGCTTCGCCTCTTCCAAATTGGCTCACACCTCAAAGCGCACCCCGAAAGCAGCGCAACACTTGCTTCATCGTCTCACTGCGCGTCAAATCCACACCTCTTCTCTCTACGTCGCGTCTCGGCAGCCGGTTTTAGACGCTGCTTTATTTTGTGGCAAAGTTGAACTCATCTCAGCCTACATGATTCCAGATTTGCCCTTACTTTCCAATTTGATCAACGAAATGTGTTATTGTTCAAACATCGTTACCCTAGAAATGAATCATATTAGTAGATGAATTCTTTTTCCATGATGTCTATTCTGACAAAACTTTTATTTTCATGACTCACACTTAGCATGGCATTGTCTCGGATGCACTGCCCATCTTTGTCCCAGATGCTATTGGCCTGTCTTCTCTCTTGAAGCACGCGTCTCAATATTCTTGTTTGAAGCTTGCCAATGCAGTTAGTTGATGACTGGACCTTACTTTGTTCAATTGTTGGCCATGATTTCTCTCTCAGGCTGATATCATTCTAAGTTATCTAACTAGTGGTTATTCACAACAATTATCTTCGACTTCACTTGCATCCCTGGGTTGTTTTCCATCTATTATATTAAGAGTATCTTGAGTTATTTCCTATAATCAATTTATAATCATAGAGATATTTTAAAATATCTTTCATTATTAATATGATTTATTCTTGATTTAGGATTGAGTGTTTCTCTATAAATAGAGATTAATATTGAGTCTTTTGTAATAAAGTTAGCAAAATATTACATAATATTTAAACTCTTATTATTTTCTCTCCTTTTCTCATAAAATTCATTAACTTCAACAATTTCTTATGATCAATTTATAATATAGAGATATCTTAGAATTCTCATGTAACTATTATGATTTGTTCTTGATTTATGATTAAGTATACGTTTCTCTATAAATAGAAATTAATATTGAGTCTTTTGTAATCAAGTCACCATCAAACTATTATCAATAATTTTCGAACTCTTATTATTTTCTCTCTTCCTCTTCTCTAAAATCCCACAACTTCAACGCACCTATTACAAAATGTTAGTGACATTATTTCCTTACAATATACAAGTTCATAATGTCAAAGGTCAACTATTCAAAAAAATTAGCTGTTAGTTGAAGGTAAAAAAGTACAAGATAGATTTCATATTATAGAAGATCCGATGCCATGTAAAAGAACAAACTCACTAGAAATTTAAGTTTTTTGTTAGAAGTGCTACCATGGGACAAAATTGTTTATACTTCTAAATAACTTTTATTTCTCTCCAAGGATCAACGTCGATATTATTAATTGCCAACCAAAAGTGCACAACAATTTTACATTGATAAAATAGTATTTTGCTAAAATAGAAGAGAATTAGTTGCACTGGTTGCAAAGGTATATCATAGCAATTGGAAAGTGAAAATAATAATTAATTTAGAAGTATCATACATGATCGACAAATCTAATGGAATAATGTGAATAAAACAATATCGATCAATATCCAAAAGAATCAATTCGGCATGTCTATAAAATTCAACTGGAGTAGTCCAGAAATTAAAGTAGCAAATTTATCTTATACATTCAAAATCTTTAAAAAGCTATTCACAACAGAAACACATTAGACAATTACTATTAAAAATAAATAAATACATATATCATGAAAGTACAACACCAAGCTTCCTCTACGGAAGTAAACTCAACACAGGCTTGTGCTGCATCTGTTGTTTCATTCGACAATATAGTCAAGCCAGAACATGCTGTGTATATTGCACATCAAATTTTGCTGAGTTATCAATTTAGAATTATTATTGTGATAGTATCTCAGATCAATAAAATGCAAAGAAATTGATAAACTTAATGAATAACCAGCTTCCAGAACTGTTTCAAAGAACTTCAATAGTTCTATTCATATATAATATAATATCAATCAAAGAGTAAAGCAAAATAAACAGCCAGATATTTGCAAAGTTATATACATAGTACTAATAATAATATAATTCAGAAGAAATTACCTGACTGCTAATATGCCTCAGAATTTCAAATGACTACGATATAAAAACTAAAATACTCATTGTGTCGATGCAAGCATAGAATCTATAATGGCACGAATAGAAGAATGCTGTTAAAAAACTGGATAGATGATAGGAATTGAAATATTTGCGTTGGGTATGTTGTATATTAAGAATAAGTTTTGGAATCTATAGAATGTGTTATAAATTTATGTTGTTAGGAAGGCAAAAGGCTAATTTATTTTAGGAAGAAGAGACTCTGCTCCATCTCCGACTTTACTTAAACCTTCACAATCAAATGGAACCAAATTAAGGCTTAGTGGAATTAAACTCTAGCTTTTAGCCAGTAGTTAAATCCTCCACAAAAATAAAACATTACCCAAGTGTCTAATAAGCCTATTTCATTCTTGTTCATAAACAGTACTGTATTTATATTTTGAAATTCAGTTTAAACTACATAAAATTAAAAAATTACAACTATAAATTTAAATCAAAATAAGAATACATCAGGACCACACTGAACCAGGTTTTCTAGCAGTTTAAACAGCGCCAAAGTGGATTTAATTTGGGGAAACTTAAAAGAACATTTTGGAGCCAGAAAGACTGCAAAAAAACCTTACCTATCGATAGCACCAAGGTCACCCATACGTCCATATATTCCTTCTATTTGTCTGTATTCCCTTAGCTTCATGATTGCTTTTAGAACTGATCCCTGGCTACTTCTCCTGAAGCCAAAACACAGACTTCAGCTCTGCAACTTTCTGTCTAGCACCTTGTTCCAAGAGGAATCAAAGGCATCTTGTCTCTTGATACATTCCTAAGAAAAAGAACATTATCACCACAAAGCCCTGTGATAAATATTTAGCGTTGGGAATTAGAAGGGAAAATTGCTGATCTTCCTCCACTCTGTGTGAGCTAATCTAAGCTTCAACGCTTGCTCTTTTCTATATCACTCTTACATTGAAGAAATGCTAGCAATTTTTGATTTAATTGTTGTCTGATATAAGCTTTTCATTCTGATTTTTGGACATCTTTGAAGCGCTTACACAGGCACCTATCATGCTGAAAAAAAAAAACAAGAATTACCTTCAATATCAAACATCTCATGCTGGTAAATATATATGGATATTATGGTCTATGTTGCATATATATACATCATAGCTAAATTTCTAATTCAAACAGATAGGATAAACAATAATAGCACAAAGCCACCAGAGAGTGGTGTCTCTACATAATCAAAATTTTATCACTATCACTCACCAGATATCGTATATCAATAAGAAGAAACAAAAAAATTACCCTGCTTTGGAAACACCAAATTAAAATATTATCACAACCATGTCCTTATTAAATTGCAATATGAAGAGATAATGCAAAACTGTACCAAACAAAAAGTGATGACATAAGAGTGAATTATGAAAGTTCTCAATACTTTTTTGTGGCACGTGCCTAGGACAACGAACAAATGTAAGCAAGCAATATTCCAAAGAGATACGGCAAAAAAAACTGTGCAAAACAAAAGTGTGGACCAAAGGAGTTGAATTAATTGATAAGTGACATTGACAACTTTTTCTGTGTTAACTATTGCCTGACACAAGAAGAAAACATGAGTCCTTCGGTATTACTGTAACCATCCTGAGACATAGCATGTAAGGAGTTACCATCACTTATTTCACTATTCAGTACTTTTCAAAGCAAAAGAATAATCACTGTCTTCCAGCTGAGATGAAAGTATGATATCACCTTTCACATTTAGAAGCTAGCTCAACTAGATGCTCAACTTCAAGCTTTGCCCTTGTGGCTCAAATCTTTTTCAAGGTTCAAGATCCGCACGAACTTTAGCAAGCTCAGAGCGGAATTTCTCCGTTTCAACTGATTACCAATAATAACATATCTAATTTGAAGTGTCAGAAAAGGGGAACAACAGTGACAATGACTGGCTAAAAAACCTCACACCACCGATCATAGAATTATTGGCTCCATTTGTGTACATGGAATCGATTTATTAATTATGAATAAGCCCAATCACTTGGTTGAGATATCAGTCATTTGTTTTAAACCTATATACATAACAAATCTAATAAAGTATACACTCTAAAACTTAGGATTTGTAAAAGAAGTAAAATAAAGGACACAAATATATAAATTAAGTTATAAAACTTCAACACCTTTACTAATTTTTTATATAAATATAAATTATACTCAATGTGGCTACACATTAGCTTAAGCAAATTTATTCTTTTGAAAAGCATATAAAAATTAGAACGAAAATACCAAAAATGAGATTCAATTCTCCCCTTAAGCAGCGCATTATTTATTAAATAGAGACCAAACCAATATGAATTGACTAGAATCAATCCAATTCGCACCTACTTGTTAGTTTAATGACTGCTAGACAATTGATTCAATAGTAAAAATGATTTGCATAGTTGATTGAGCCTGGCTGTGGGTCTGGTTGACGATTACACTGAACTGATCTAACATGTTAAAATCATTATTATCTATGGATTTCTGGATAAGCTAAAAGCCAGGACAATCAGCTATGTAACAGAATTGTGAAATGAGAACCTAACCAAGCCAAACATTTTAAGTTTAAGTAATCAATATGGAAAGAAAAATGTTGCAAGCATGTTGTTGAACTGAAAACTTTTAATGTGGTTCTGACTAGAGCGTCATAGAGATGAATTCAGAAAATCAAATTTTGATTATCTGGAACTTTCTAGTATATTAGTAGTTAAAAAGACAAGGATCCACCTTGTGAACTCTCTGTGATTTCTTCCCAAGACTTCTCCTCATCAAGCAACATTTTCAGTTAGGGATATATATCCTCAAGTTTTGGGTACAGATTTATTTGGAGTCTTCAACCCTCTTTCACACATGTTTTCAATTCTAGATGAATCCTGAAATACGACACTAAAATGTTAGCACCTCACTCATCGTACACCGCAATGCCAATGAATCGTGGCTTCACTTACCTTTTCCACTTTATCCTCCAGCTTCTTGATCTTCTGAGTCATGTACTTAAAATCTTCGATTACTTAATCTTGCCTCTCAAACTCTTGAATTCTTCCTGACACCTTCTATATCATTATCTAGCTCCTATTAACATGAACAAGGGAATATACTGGTTACTACCAAGATGGAGCATCACTGAGCATATTTGATGCCCGCAATGCTTATATCCAACCGTAAGTTCAAGTCCACGGTGTTCATGCTAACCTCTTGTATTTTACATAGTTGTTGTGCTTAATTTCAAGCTCTTTCAGAATTGCTTAACTTTCTTGAATTTGCTTTCTTCATGAGTCAAGAATAACAAAAGCGAATAATCATGAAAGTGATATATAATTATCTGAGAGAAACAGAAAGAGAGAAGAGAGAGAGACGAGAGAGAGGAGAGAGAGAGAGATTGTAAGGTGAAGTCAAATTTACCTTTCTGCCTTAAGATTTTCTTCTAGGCTAGTAAACTCCTGTAACTCTTCATTTTTCCCACGTATCATGACAAGCTTAACTTTGTGCTTTCTCTTGCCATTTTAAGAGAGATAACTCTTTAAAAGCATGTATGCTTCGGCTTCATTCTTCAACTCCTGCACCAAAAGAATATTAGGGTTGTTCAAACGTCAATGCATCTTATAACACAAATTTTACGTGCTCCAAGCTGTCTCTTTCTCTCAATAGCTTGACCATTTTGCACACCGGATCTTCTCTCATTTAGAGATTCTTACCTAACAACATTAACACAATTTGACATTAGAAGTTGTCAAATTGTTTTATTATCATTATTAAAAAATATCACGGAACTTGTAGGGATTTATGTATAGGATTACTAATGTTATTTTTCTATTTATCTTGTATATATATCTGATGAATGGTCGGCATATTTCATTCAATATCAAAATAATTTCTACCATAATCTTGAGATGATATCCGACTCCAATTCTTGGGAGTCTCGCTTTCCGCATAAATCCTAACTGCCTCTTGGGTGGTTTCTTTTGTTTTTTCTTTTCTGCCCTTATTCGTAATCTTTTGTTACCCTTTTGTCTTGTGCCGATTCACTGCAAATTGTTTGCAATATGTTCACGTTACTACTATTCACGCTACAACTGTTTGAGCCCTTTTTCTCCACTTTCTGTCATGCGTCCAACGTCACCGCCCTATCCATCAAGATCGTCGGCCAAAACCCAAAAGATTGCCGCAAATGCAGTCGTCACACGTTGTCACAGTCACTTCCCGACGCATGAGCACCACGCACCAGTGTCCTAACCACTGTTTGCTGCTGCTTTTTGTCAGCTTGTAGATATGACGTTTCTCGTTCAGTTTTGCGTGGTTACTTTCAGTTTTGAGCACCTTAGCTCTTGGGTCATTTGAAACACGCCTTTTTTTTATTAGAAACCTATTGTTTCTGATTTTTTTTCTTCTTTCATCCATGGCTAGAGAAGAGTAGTGATTAATAATGAAATTGAGACTGAAACAAGGAATAAAAAATCCCCAACTGAATTGCAAAACCTCTCATTTGTTCACCAATTGAAAGGGAAGAACTAATTGAAGTGGTCTTAACTTGTGCGCACTTTTTTGAAGCAGTAAGGAATAATGGACACACTTACAACAGATGTTACGGAGTATTGCAAATCATCTCAAAGCTTGTTAGGATGAGTTGGATCATTACATAGTTATAAAAGCTAAGCTTTCAGAAGATGTGCATTACAAGAAAATACATCGGGCAGGATAGAGTCTATGAATTATTGGTGGACTAACTCTGATTATTGATCAAGTTAGCATGCAAATCCTTGGTACGAGAAAGTACCAGGATTAATGAGGTAGTGGATAGTGAGGATGAAGAAGTAGAAGGGGACTAATGTTGAAGTCCCACCTATAGATTAGCTCAATAATGCTAGCTAAGAAGCCTTCAACTATGATTGACCAAAGAATGAGGAGGACACCATATCTGGAGAAGAAAGTGAAGGAGTGTGGTGTACCTATTGCAACAAGCCTCGCCAAATTGAATCATAAGCGCCCTAGTGGAGAATGGAGCTCTCCAAAACTAGACAAGGAGTGGAGAACAAAGGGAGGTCAATGCACACATAGCTACAAGTATAATGAAGAAGTCGAGAAGGTATGATTGAACTGAACCAGCATAGGTAAGAAAGTTGAGACTCTTTACCCTACTAGTTTGGAGAAGCCCACATGTTACTTGTTCTTTGGGACATTTGGGTACGTTTTCATTTTCTTTTGGACTTAATGTTTCAGATATACCCTGTTAGCAATACTGATATGAAAGCCATAAAACCACATGACACTTGTACTCAACATGTCTCATCACTAATTCACTTTGCCCTAGCACAAGAAATATCACAGTATTTGGTATCTTATAACTACAGCAGGAACACGTAGCTACAAGTATGGAAGAAAGTCGAGAGGGTATGACGCAAGTGAACCAAGATGAGGTAGAAAAGTTGAGATATTTAGCTCACATAGTTTGGAGAATCCACAGTACTTGTTCTTTGGCACATTCAGGTATGATTTCCATTTCTTGTGGACTTAATGTTTCAAAATATACCCCTTAGCCAATATTGGATTCAGAAGCCATAGACCACATGACACCCGTACCCTCACATTTCTCCACTTATTCACCTTGCCCTAGCAACAAGAAAAAAAAAATTCCAAAGTAGATGGTACCATTATAACTGCAGCAAGTCAAAGATGTCCAAATAACTTTCATCCATACCCTAACAAATGTCCTCCATATCCCTAAATAGTCCGTTGGTCTCATTTTCCATACAAAACTCCACAAGACCCTATCATGTAATGTTATCTTCTATAACATATCTTGTGTTGTTCAAGCACAAGAATTTGGGGAGGACAATTGGAAACTCTAAGAATGGAATGGCCTTTCACTATTGGAATAACCACAGACTTAGCTCTGAAGTTTACTCAACAACGATAATTGTTTTCCTAATCAATACAACTATTAGGGAGAAGGTTCTTATGTACCATTGTCGCCTTGGTCACCCTTCCTTTGTGTGTGGTCCTTGAAATGTTTGAAATATATATCAGGTACACGTTGGTTTGTAACCTTAATTGATGATTGTACTTCAGTTACTTAGATGTTTTTACTAAAACAAAAATCTGAAGTCACTTTTGTGTTTCTACAATTCTTCTCCACAATAAAAAAAACCAATTTGGAGTAAGTATTAAGAGAATTAGGTCCAATAATGCCAAAGATTACTTTAATTGTGGCCTTAATTCTTTCTATCAAAAAGAGGGCATTATTCATGAGTCCTCTGGTGTTAAAACACCCCAACAAAATGGAATTGTTGAAAGAAAAAATGGTCACTTGTTAGATCAAATCCAAACTATGTTATTACAAAATAAAGTTCCCAAGAAATTTTGAGGAGATACGATACTAATTGCTTAGTATCTCATAAATCGTTAACCTTCTAGTGTCCTTGCCTTCAAAACTCTCATGGAGGCCTTGTCCTTGTCCTACCCTATTGTGTCCACCTCTAGTAATCTAACTCCCCAAATATTTGGGTGGGCGTCGTTTGTCCATATCTATAGTGATAGAAGAGGAAAACTTGATCCTAAACTGTAAAATATGTCTTTTATGGGTTACTCTTCACCTCAAAGGGCACAATGCTATCATCCACCATCCCAAAATTATTGTCTCCAAGACGTCACCTTTCATGAACAGAAAGCTACTTTGGTCAAACTCATTCAGGGAAGAATAAAATAAGAAAGATGAGTCTTTTCTACTTCCTGAGTTGACTCTTGAACCAAATTGAGATTGAAATTGATTAAAAAGGATGGAATGACAATTGGTTGAGACTGAAATTGAATATCAAAAAGATGAAAATGATAGTTAACGTAAGATATGGAAGAATCTGTATATACAAGAAGAACAAAGGTCATTATTGATTTTATTCACTACCAAAGTCTAATTCGATTTCATGCGGTACTTCCCTTACGGCTTCTAACTTTAGTGATCTAATTATGATTTTTCCATGCACAGAATCAGAATCCAACACAACACCAACCTTATGATGACCTCATATCTCAATTTCCTTAGGAAGAATCTACGGACATTTACCAACAGGCCCTTATACCTTCATCAACCATATTGCTCCGAACAATTGTCACCTACCCATAAAACCTTCTCACTAGCCTAAACACTACCCACTATACTTGCCTCTCTATTGAAACGTCTGACAGGAAATGGAAACAGCCTGAATAAAATGGAAGCACTAAAACAAGGGCGGGACTTGGGATTTGGTCCCATCCACCAAATGGAAGAAATGGGGATGCAAGTGTATATAGTATTTGAAAGGATTTATCAAATGGTATGGAGGTGGGTAGCTAAAGGACAAGGTTAATGGTCTATTGAGAGGTACAAGGCGCAACATTGGTAGCTAAAGGATTTACTCAAACGTATAGAGTGATTACTTGGAAACATTTGATCCGATTGAATAAATAATACCGCAGCGGTGAACTTATCTCTAGCAGGGCTGCATAAATGAATACCGTCAGGTGATATTATCTCTAGCAGTTGGAACTTGCACCAATTTGATGTTTAAAATGTCTTCCTCCATGGAGATCTAGAAGAAGAGATTTATATGGACTTACCTCCTAGATACAGTGAGCATATTGGGCTTAAAAAATTGCCACAAGTGTGGTTTGGGAGGTTTGCTAGAGTCGCGATGGGTCTAGATTTCAAACAAAGTCAAGAAGACCATACCCTCTTTATCAAACACTCCAAGTCAAGGGATGTAACAGTGTTATTGGTATATGTGGACGACATTATAGTAACCGGTGATGATGAAAAAGAGCAAAAAATTTATAACAACACCTAGTCAAGGAATTTGATATTAAAACTTTGGAAAAATGAAATATTTCTTGGGAATTGAAGTGGCTTAGTTTAAGAAAAGGATTTTCATATCCCAACAAAAATACATCACAGATATTTTGGAAGAAATGGGCAAGACATCATGCAAGCCAGTGAGTACACCAATAGGTCTAAATTTATAGTTGAAAAATGCAAAGAGGACATTGTAGTTGACAAGAAATGTACAAAGATCAGTTGAAAGATCATATATTTGTCAATACTAGCCTAAGTTGTCTTTATGGTAGCCAGTTGTCAATTCATGCACCAACTGAAAGGAGGTAATTGCAAGTTGAACTCATGATCATGCAATATTGAAAGGAACCCCAAGAAGAGGAATTTTGTTCAAAGTGCAACTGAAGCATATATTGATGTTGATTTAGCAGGATCAATTGTGATAGAAGGTCAAACACAGGATATTGCATTTCCTATGTGAGAATCTTGTGACTTGGAAGAGTAAACAAAGTGTGGTACGCAGTTCCAGTGCTAAACCAAAATTTAGGGCAATGGGCACTTAGAAATATGCAATTACTATGGTTGAAGATCATTTTGGAGGGCCTGAAGATAATTGTGGATGAACCAATGAAACTTCTATTGGTAATAAATTTGCTACTAGCATATGCCATATCCAGTGAAACGTGATAAAACCAATCATATTGAATAGACAGATTTTCATCAAAGAAAAACTTGATAGTGACCTAATCGCACTCCATATGTCACCTCTCAAGGCAACCTTGCAGATCTTCTAACTAAGAGGCAAAACAACAACAACTTTGAAAGAATTGTATCCAAGCTTGAAATGGAGAACACCTATTCACCAACTTGAGGGAAAGTGTCAAAATATGTTTCTATTTTATTATTAAAAAATGTCCCTCAATTATAGGGATTTGGTTGTGTAGGAGTACTATCATATTTCCTTATTTATCTTAGTAAATTTGTATATATATCTGATGTGTTTTCAACATATTTCAATTCAATAAAAATATTTTTCCCTAATCCTTGAGAGAAGTTGTCTTCTACAATTGCCTAAAACAGTGTCACCAGAAAAATATGTGAAGCATCCTTATAAAGTATATAGAATTTATACTTTTTGTAATAATTAGTAGCTTAGGTAGTTTAGTGATGATGGTTGTATAACAGTTGTCACGCAGTTTTTAACATAGATGCATTTGGACTAAATCAACCCCACAAAACCGCATTTACGATGATTTTCATGCCATCACTATACAGTGTGGGACTCTAAACAGTTGTAACAAATATCTAGTGATGAGAATAGGGACTATAGTCTGTTTAATTTGGTTATACAGAATGGTGAAGGAGACTGTTAGTCTGAATTTCTGATATGACTGATGTCTTATGTGAGGCTGCAGCCCTCACGTTGTTGCTTACCCATTCTATACCTACTTTTTCCTTTTATCCTTTTTGTATAGTTCATCTTCTTACATGGTTGATCATTTATAGCAGATAGTAATGGCATCTCTAGAGCGAATTACACAAAAACTAGCTTCCTATCCATCAGGTTTGAGTTTCCTAACAGATTATATAAGCTGTTTTAAAACAAAAAGGAAAATTGATCATACATTTGTTTTGGTAATACAGCTTTGTCTACTCGAAAGCTTATAGTACGGCCGTGAGAGCTTTATCAAATCAGATCTTGTGTCATGAGAGCTTATGCCATAAATTGCATTTCATAAGCTTATCTGAGAAGCTTATTGAAATGACGTAAGGACTTATAAGTAGGCCAATATAACTATGTCTAGAAGTTTATGAACACTTTCTTGAGTCCTTATGTCATAACATAACCCCAAATAAACACCAAAAAACAACTCTTTCAGTCAAATCAGGTCAAATCAAGTCAAATCAGGAAGCAAAAACAACAAACAGTATATATTCTTTTATAATGTTGACTGAGAAGGTTGCAATTCAGAATTGAAATGAAGAAAGGGTGCTCACTGTTTATATGACTCGTCAATTTTTTCTACATATTTGTCAGTCCCAATGATATCTTCCAAATATTCTAGAAAGCCTTCATCGTGAGGTCCTTGAGCTTTTGGTTTCATAAGTGAAATCTGCTCAACTTCGCCCTAATAAGAAACGGTTCAAACATCAAAAGACATAAATAGGACCAACGCAAGAAAAAAAGAAAATATATATGAAAAACCCAACCTGAAGATCAGAAACCTATTATTGATCAAGGTCAACACCTTTTCCCTTTAATTTCTTGGTAACTTAGTGAAAGTTACTGCACGGTTATTAATGTAATACTTAGACGAATTGTCCCTAAAGCCACTCTTTTAATCTCAAAATCACTTCCAGGAACAGCCTCGTATGTTCCATCTTCCTGCATTCCATAGATAATTAGTTATTTTTCAAATTTAAATATGAAAAACCCAAAAGGGTCATAAAACCGTAAATTGAAAAACTTCTTTAAACAAGTGTACCAAAGGAAAATAATAATTAAAAAGCAAAAGAATTATGGGCTCAAATGAAAGACTATGATTTACCTCATCACATTATATCTGATTCATCTTATCCAGAAATAACTATAAAAATTAAAAAAGAGTAACAAAATAAAATTAATAAGAAAAGCTACAGAATCGACACATCTCTGAAAAAGAACGTAACCCCTGCACTGTCCAAATTCTGGTG
This sequence comes from Cicer reticulatum, assembly GCA_002896235.1. Classification (NCBI taxonomy): domain Eukaryota; kingdom Viridiplantae; phylum Streptophyta; class Magnoliopsida; order Fabales; family Fabaceae; genus Cicer; species Cicer reticulatum. The sequence continues at coordinate 967 of PGWS01024201.1, read as the reverse complement.
ATTAGTAGAATTTGTGTATAACGCTCCGAAACTTTGTTCAGTCGCATCTGCAAGCACCAGTTTCCAATTAAACGAGAAAAAAAGTAAATTAATGATAAATTGAAAAATAAAATACATTCCAAGCATTGAACACATTCTAGAGCATTTCCATAAAGACGAACCTGTTCGCTCGCTTCCAACACAACAGCATAGCGTCCACATCCACATTACTCTTTCCACTTCCATTTGGTCCAACCACAGCCGACAAACTCTGAAACCAAAAAATTATATCATTCTCGCATCGTTCGGTTATCAATTTGGCAAAAATTTCATAAGTTTCACAAGTGAAATCAAAGCAATTGAAAGAAAAAAAAATGGAAGATTCTCTAACCTTGTGAAATGGACCACCACGCGTTGTTCGCCCGCATAAGATTTGAAGTTATGCATACCATTTCTTTGATGAAAGACCTAGGGTGTGTGGTTGTTAACGCGAGCTGAGTCGGCTTGCGATTCCATTGACGCGAAACGAGTTAACTCGGAAGAATGGGTTGGGGATTTAGGGCACAAGAACAAGAACAAAGTAAAGTGTTAACTTTTTGTTTTTCTGTTTTTCGTTTTATAAACTACAAAACAGTTAGATTAATTAAATTGCTCTCTAGAATTTGAGGAATTGAGGAATGGTAGTGATGATGAGTGATAGTGATTGATGATTCAAATTCGAATGGGAATAGAAGCTTAGCCTTGGCGGCAAACGAAATTTGGGGAGGCCTTCATATTTGAAATGGGCCTTCGTTATCCCACCTCTTCTATTGGGCCAATATTTTGAGTTTTGTACCAGGCACCCCCCCAATTTTACCTGCCACCCCTCCAGTCATGATTAAAAGACTATTTTACCCTCCACCTCTTCTATAAAAACCCAAAAAAAATTTACCCACATTTTTCACCAAGTCATTCGAAAATTTCAAATATTCGATTTTGATTCAACCCA
>PGWS01024194.1:0-10732 GCA_002896235.1 Cicer reticulatum | reverse complement strand
TTGATTATTATGACCTCGAAATAATCAGAATATATCAGTCTTTAACAAATTAAAGCATATAAAAAATCGAATATGTCTAGCATACAATTAACACTCGAACATAACAATCATACGATGCATGATTTATTCAGATTCATACACCAGCGGAATTATAATACGGCACACAAGATTAACAATTAAAAGTAAAAGGATAAGGGATAAAATGCACCAAGGTTTATCCTGGTTCAGTTGTCAATAAGACAACCTACATCCAGTCCTGACAATCCAATTGGATTTCAGCTTTTTCTCCAATAGAAAGAATTGTGACTTGTTTATAGATTGTCCAGTTTCCTCGAAACCTATCTATCTAACACAATCTCTTTCCTATTGCTTAACCCCCTTGATCCTTGCAGTCACTCGGCAGACTCACACAAGATCAAGTTCAGCTCCTTCTTGATGAGGCCTCTCACCCAAGAAGATCTCCACCAGTTTCTAGCTGGATTTTTCGCAGTCATATCTTTACAGAGTATTTGTTACAAACAAAAATAAAAGAAGTACAAAAAGTGTCTTCAATCTTGATCAATGTATCTCACACGAATCTGGTTGTTCAATGAGTGTTTATGAGAACATTGTCTTTTCTCTCAAGAATACTTTTTCAGCTCTCTTAATGATTATGGATAATTTTTTGGTTTGATCTGAAAAAGGCAATATCAGAATGATAACAATATGTTCTTAAGAGTTCTTCAGTGTTCTGAAGTATTTTCAAGTATTATGATCAGTTATTGAGAGAATGATTGAAAACTGTTTATATAGTTTCTGAAAAACAACTAATAAATCGATTTACCAATCGATTCATTTAAAGTTATAAAACAGGTCTAATCGGTTTGCCAATCGATTATCGCGAGTCTTGTTTTTCTTGAATCTTGAAACTACATAAACTAATCGATTTTCCCAATCGATTCTTTTAAAAACTCTTTTCAGTAAATTATGTGCAGACTTATATGAATCGATTGCATATTCGATGTCCAGTGTTTTTGTTCCAATAAAAAGTCACACCAATCGATTACTTAATCGATTTACTAAGTCACATAATCGATTTGGTCATAAGCTGAGAGTTCACTGTGGTTTCAAAATATTTGTTTCAATCGATTTGCCAATCGATTGTGTTTAAAACAGTGACTTAGCTAATTTCATGTTAATCGGAGTGCCAATCGATTTGGTAGTATTTTCCTGAAAATTTCTTACCTGTTTGTTTAGTTCAATCGATTTCCCAATCGATTGATACCAAATATAACATGATTGAAATTCTCACAATAGATTGTCCAATCGATTGTGTTTGTCACATGTCATGTTACTTTTGAAAAATTATTTAAGCAATCGATTTGCCAATCGATTAGCCTAGTAAATGGATTGTCACTGTGACTTGCCCAATCGATTTCCCAATCGATTTGTTTCAATTAGTTTTTTACTTTGTGATGTGCACAATCGATTTGCCAATCGATTAGCCTGTAAACAGGTTGCCACTGACTTGCGCAATTTTTATTTTCTAATTGTGTCAGTCGATTGCCTAATCGATTGTGTGACCACAAACAGTAGGTTTCCTTACAACCCTTTTACGAAATCGATTTCCCAATCGATTTGCTCAGTAGATTTTCAACTTTAGTTGATTTCTTGAGTTCCAAGCAATGTGTCTCAAGTGTGTAGGGTTTGAGTTGTTGTTCCTGAAATCTTGCTCAGTTAAAATGTTAGATTTATCATATGATGTATGAACATTGTATGTTTGTTAATTATCTCAAAATTAGGATTAAGAGGACTAAAGTCCAACAATCTCCCCCTTTTGCATAAGTGACAAGCATACAATTTTAACTTGAGTTGAGCATTTCAAGACATAATATTAACAAAATTCCATAGCATCATATGTACCATTGTCATATCATAAAAACAGAGTGTCAGATCAGAGCATAACAGTACACATGCTATTTAACAAAATCAGAGCATTTTAATAATTCATTATCAGTCATTCATCAGAGTTCAAAAATATGCAGCAATCATAAGCAAGTTATAATTTTTCTCCCCCTTTGTCAGTTAAGGCAAAATGGCAGAAAAACAATTTCCTCCCCTATGTTAATAAACATAAGCACTGGGGTTGAAAATTATAAAACATTGTGTATCAGAGCAATAAATGAGCATATTAAAAGATTTATGGCAAATGAATTTAGAGAGAAATGGAATAAACGTTCTTATGCATTATATATATATATGAAATGAATACATCAAGTCATTACAAAACAACACAGATCCTAAACTCCTAATCTCCTAAACTAGGCTGGTCCTCACTATTATCTATGGGAGAGGCAGAGACCGTTGTATTACCCTCAGCAGGTGTCTCCTCAACGTGAGTTGCAGGATGATCTAGGGGAGTTGGGTTAGGTTCCTCTGTTGCTTGACGACCGATGTCTGCTATATCTTCAAATGACAGCTTGATGCCTAAATGCGCTTGAATAGTATCAACGTCCTGAACAACTGAATTCAGGGATGCCTGGAGAGTCCTCAGATTTGCTTCCATTCTGGCCTGTGACTCTAGCATTTTGCATTGTGAGCCATTTGAGCTTCTATGAATTCCATTAATTTTGTAACAAACTTAGGAGGGCTGTTTCAGTAGTTGGTTGAGGCTGAGGTTGTGCTGGTTCAACATTAGGCTGGGGTCTTATCCAAATACCATGTAACCTTTTCAATTGCATCTGGTTAACAATTGATTCTCGAAAAATTAGAGTGGTCTTTGAAGATTCTTCATTAACAAACGATACCTTGAAGTGTTTCAGAATCTTGGTAATCAGTTGTGGATAAGGCAGCATAAGCTTACTCTGTGAAGCTTCCAGCATGTGCCTTAGCACAATCCATGCCCAGCTCATCCTGAGCTCCTTTGACAACCCCATAGCAGTAATATATCCAACTTCTGGACTACTGCATGGTTACCGGATCGTGGTACAAGCATCCGGGTCAGCGTATACATCAGCATTCGATGTTGGACCTTCATTTGACCGATAGGAAATGAAATGGTTTCAACAAAACATCAATCATCAGATCCTTAATAGCAGTATGCCTGTCAACCGATTCTTCCATCCTTCGTCAGCAGTATCAGCCTCCGAACTGTCGTCTATTGAAGTTCGTTGAAATGGTAACCTGATAAACAGAAAAATCTTCAAAGGACATATAAATCCTTTTCCCTTTAACCTGAGCCTTGAAGCCGGCTTCAGTCAGCTTGAACGTTGAGTAAAATTCCCTTATTAATCTTGGATAACTGTCAAGAGTTGAGGAGAGAAAGCCCTCAAGACCGTGAAATCTCAGAGTAAAACCGGATTTTTCTCTTGCTTCATGAATCAAAGTATGCAAAATCCAGAGTTCTTGCTTCATGGATTTTTCTCTTAAGAAAGTCTGATGGAATGGCAGGTTCTGCATCTTTTTCCTTGGATGCAAGAGCTTTATTGGGAGGGGGTGAAGAAACTGGTTTCTTCTTCTTTTTCTGTGAGATTTCCTTCATGGCATCAGCCATAAGTTTCTCAGTTGGTGGTTCCTTTCTCTTTTTGGGTTTCTATTGAATAGCAGCAGGTGCCTTGCCTTTGTCTTTGGCAAGAATCTTATGTGTAGGAATGGGTACTCTTTTGGTTAAAGTAGGTGGTGGTGAAGGGGTTCCACTGGATGAAGATGATGGTGAGGGGGTGCGTCTTGGGTTTGTTTAACTCGTGCCGTAATCGTAAATTGAAGTAGTTTGAATGTAGATAGCAACAGAGAACAATTGCAGAAACAGAGAGATGAAGCAGACAAAGAAAAATAGTGAAATCTGGAGAAATGCAGTGCAGAAATCGATTGATAAGTGTTCCTATTTAAACCCTTAAATGTGTAAATCGATTAGGTTACCGTTGCTGGGTAATGTCAATCGATTTAGTAATTATTACATCCAACGGCTAGTCCCAACGGTCATATTGTAAATCGATTCCCAAGTCGATTTCCAGATTTACTTTATCGATGTCCAAATCGATTGTTTTAAAGTTGAAAGTTGAACTAGTCGATTTCCCAATCGACGCTCGGGCAAGTTAAAAAAAAATTCTGAACTTAGAAGTCTGGGGCCAAAGTAATCAATTCCCAAATCGATTTTGTAAACCATTTACCATGCTGGTAATCGATTCCCAAATCGATTTAATTGGAAAATACTGCAAACACCAGAAGTGTCCTTTGAAAGGGTTCAAAGATCATACCTCACTAGGATCAATGATCCCTAGTTTCATCCTTACATGCAGGAAACTTTCTCTTGGTAAAGCTTTTGTGAAGATGCCAGCTAGCTGTTCGGCTGTGTTAACATATTCGAGCTTAATGATTCCATTTTGAAAGTGATCCCTTATAAAAATGATGTCTTACTTCAATGTGCTTGGTCCTGGAGTGCATCACTGGATTCTTAGTAATACTTATTGCACTTGTGTTATCACACATGATAGGTACTGTTCCCAAGTCAACACCAAAATCCAATAAGTGTTGTTTCATCCAAAGAATCTGAGCACAGCAGCTCCCAGCTGCAATGTATTCAGCTTCAGCAGTCGATAAGCAATGCTAGTCTGTTTCTTGCTAAACCATGACACAAGAGAGTTTCCAAGTAAATGACAAGTTCCTAAGGTACTTTTCCCTGTCTAGTTTGCATCCGGCAAAGTCTGAATCTGAGTAACCAACTAAAGTACAGGTTGATCCCTTCGGATACCACAAGTCGAGACTCTTAGTTCCTACTAGATATCTGAAAATCCTCTTAACTGCACTGAAGTGAGATTCCTTAGGATTTGATTGGTACCTTGCACACATACAAACACTGAACATGATGTCTGCCTGCTTGCTGTAAGATAGAGCAAAGATCCTATCATACCCCGAAACCTAGTGACATCTACAGGTTTACCTCTCTCATCTCTGTCTAAGTAATTCCTTGACTCATGGGAGTATCAATGGACTTAAGGTTTTCAAACAAATTTCTTTATCAAATCAGTACAGTATTTAGTTTGACTAATGAAAATGCCTTGCTTGCTTTGGTTAATTTGAAATCCCAAGAAATAAGATAGTTCACCCATCATTGACATTTCAAATTTACCTTTCATTAAATTTTCAAATTCTTTGCACAACTTATTGTTTGTGGATCCAAATATTATGTCATCAACATATACGTGGACAAGCAAGATATCATTTCCAGTAGTTTTTGTGAAAAGGGTCTTATCAACATTTCCTCTTAAAAAGTTTTTGTTGAATAAGGAAATTGCTGAGCTTCTCATACCAAGCTCTTGGAGCTTGTTTTAACCCATAAAGGGCCTTTGAGAGCTTATACACATGATTAGGAAAATCAAGATTTTCAAAACCAGGTGTTTGGCTAACAAAAACTTGCTCTTGAAGGTCACCATTGAGAAAGGCACTTTTCACATCCATTTGATAAAGCCTCGGGATGAGGAATAAGCCTCGGGATGAGGAACATGTCCTAAATGTTAATCCAATGATACAAACACACCTATTTGTTGCACAAGATTGGTTAAAAACCCTAATTGGACAATAATAAGCCTAAGGAGGACAAAAATGATGTAAATGTTAATCCAATGACACAAATGAACTTATGGATGCACAAGATTTGTTAAAAATCCAAATTGGACTAGAATAAGCCAAGGGAGGTAGAAAATGACCTAAATATTAATCCGTAGACACAAATGAACTTATTGGATGCACAAGATTGAGCAAAAACCATTACAAGAATAAGCCTAGGGAGGACGAAAATGACATAAATATTAATCCAATGACAAAAAGTGAACTTATTGGATGCACAAGATTGGTTAAAAACCCTAATTGGACTTGAATAAGCCTAGGGACTAGAAAATGACCTAAATATTAATCCAATGACACAAATGAACTTATTGGATGCACAAGATTGGTTAAAAACCATTATTAGACTAGAATAAGCCTAGGGAGGACGAAAATGACCTAAATGTTAATCCAATGACACAAATACACCTATTGGCAGCAAAAGATTGGTTAAAAAACCCTAATTGGACTAGAAAAAAGCCTAGGGAGGACGAAAATGACCTAAATGTTAATCCAATGACACAAATGAACTTATTGGATGCACAAGATTGGTTAAAAACCCTAAATGGACTAGAATAAGCCTAGGGAGTGCGAAAATGACCTAAATGTTAATCCAATGACACAAATACACCTATTGGCTGCACAAGATTGGTTAAAAACCCTAATTGGACTAGAAAAAGCCTAGGGAGGACGAAAATGACCTAAATGTTCATCCAATAACACAAATGAACTTATTGGATGTACAAGATTGGTTAAAAACCCTAATTGGACTAGAACAAGCCTTGGGAGGTCGAAAATCACCTAAATGTTAAGCCAATAAAACAAATGAACTTATTGGATGCACAAGAATGGTTAAACACCTTAATTGGACTAGAATAAGCCTATGGAGGACGAAAATGACTTAAATTGTTAATTCAATGACACAAATGAACTTATTGGATGCACAAGATTGGTTACGAAATCTAATTGAACCAGAATAAGCCCAAGGAGGACGAAAAATGACCTAAATATTAATTCAATGACACAAATGAACATATTGGCTGCACAAGATTGGTTAAAAACCTTAATTGGACTAGAATAAGCTTAGGAGGACGAAAATGACCTAAATGTTAATTCAGTGACATAAACACACCTATTGGTTTAACAAGATGGGTTAAAAACCCTAATTGGACTAGAATAAGCTTAGGAAGGTCGAAAATCTCCTAAATGTTAAGCCAATGAAACAAATGAACTTATTGGATGCACAAGACGTGTTTAAAACCCTGTAATTGGACTAGAATAAGCCTATGCAGGACGAAAATGACTTAAATATTAATCCAATGGCACAAATGAACTTATTGGGTGCACAAGATTGGTTAAAAACCTAAATGGTCAAGATTAAGCCCAAGTAGGACAAGATTCATTGAAACCCTAATGGAAGTATAATATCCTAGGAGTACGAAAATGACCTAAATATTAATTCAATGACACAAATGAATTTATTGGATGCACAAAATTTGACAAAAACTCTTATTGGACTAGAATATGCCTAGGGAGGACGAAAATTGCCTTAATGTTAATCCAATGTCACAAATGAACTTATTGGATGCACAAGATTGGACAAAAACCCTAAATGGACAAGAATTACCCTAGGGAGGACGAAAATCCTAAATGTTAATCCAGTGACACAAATGACACCTATTGGTTGCACAAGATTGGTTAAAAACCCTAATTGGACTAGAATAAGCCTAAGGAGTGCGAAAATGACCTAAATGTTAATCCAATGACACAAATGAACTTATTGGATGCACAAGATTGGTTAAAAACCCTAATTGGACTAGAATAAGAATTGGTTAATGAAAAATGAACTAGTTGTACAAGATTGGTTATAAGGACAGAACGAAAATGACATAATTGTTATCCAATGACACAAATGAAATTATTGGATGCACAAGATTGGTTAAAAACCCTAATTGGACAAGAATAAGCCCAAGGAGGACGAAAATGACCTAAGTGTTAATCCAATGACACAAATGAACTTATTGGATGCACAAGATTGGTTAAAAACCCTAATTGGACTAGAATAAGCACAGGGAGGACGAAAATGACCTAAATGTTAATACAATGACACAAATGAACTTATTGAATGCACAAGATTGGTTAAAAACCCTAATTGGACTAGAATAATGCCTAGGGAGGACGTAAAATGACCTAAATGTTAATCCAATGACACAAATGAACTTATTGGATGCACAAGATTGGTTAAAAACCCTAATTGGACTAGAATAAGCCTAGGGAGGACGAAAATGACCTAAATGTTAATCCAATGACACAAATGAACTTATTGGATGCACAAGATTGGTTAAACACCTTAATTGGACAAGAATAAGCCTAGGAGGACGAAAATGACCTAAATGTTAATCCAGTGACACAAATGAACTTATTGGATGCACAAGATTGGTTAAAAACCCTAATTTGGACTAGAAATATTAATTAATGACCTAAATATTAATTCAATGACACAAATGAACTTATTGGATGCACAAGATTGGTTAAAAACCTTAATTGGACTAGAATAAGCTTAGGGAGGACGAAAATGACCTAAATGTTAATTCAATGACACATAAACACACCTATTGGTGCACAAGATGGGTTAAAAACCCTAATTGGACTAGAATAAGCCTAGGAGGACGAAAATGACCTAAATGTTAATCCAATGAAACAAATGAACTTATTGGATGCACAAGATTGGTTAAAAACTGTAATTGGACTAGAATAAGCCTATGGAGGACGAAAATGACCTAAATGTTAATCCAATGACACAAATGAACTTATTGGATGCACAAGATTGGTTAAAAACCCTAATTGGACAAGAATTAAGCCCAAGTAGGACAAGATAAAAACCTAATGTTATTATGACACAAACACACCTATTGGAGGACGAAAATGACCTAAATACAAGAATAATCCAATGACACAAATGAACCTATTGGATGCACAAGATTTGACAAAAACTCTTATTGGACACAGAATAAGCCTAGGGAGGGACGGAAAAATGACTTAAATGTTAATCCAATGACACAAATGAACTTATTGGATGCACAAGATTGGTTAAAAACCCTAATTGGACAAGAATAAGCCTAGGGAGGACGAAAATGACCTAAATGTTAATCCAATGACACAAACACAACTTATTGGTTGCACAAGATTGGTTAAAAACCCTAATTGGACGAGAATAAGCAGCCTAGGGAGGACGAAAAATGACCTAAATGTTAATCCAATGACACAAATGAACTTATTGGATGTACAAGATTGGTTAAAAACCCTAATTGGACAAGAATAAGCCTAGGGAGGACGAAAATGACCTAAATGTTATTCCAATTACACAAAAACACACCTATTGGATGCACAAGATTGGTTAAAAACCCTAATTGGACTAGAATAAGCCTAGGCAGGACGAAAATGACCTAAATGTTCAAGCCAATGACACAAATGAACTTATTGGATGCACAAGATTGGTTAAAAACCCTAATTGGACAAGAATAAGCCTATGGAGGACGAAAATGACCTAAATGTTATTGGATGCCAAATGAACACAAATATGCACAACTCTAATTGGATGAATAAGCCCATAGGGAGGACGAAAATGACCTAAATGTTCAAACCAATGACACAAAATAATCTTATTGGATGCACAAGATTGGTTAAAAAATTGGACTTAATTGGACGAATAATAGAGTACGAAAAATGTTAATCCAATGACACAAATGAACTTATTGGATGCACAAGATTGGTTAAAAAACCTTCTTGGACAAGAATAAGGCTAGTGAGGACGAAAATGCCTTAATGTTAATCCAATGACACAAATGAACTTATTGGATGCACAAGATTGGACAAAAACCATAATTGGACTAGAATAAGCCTAGGGAGGACGAAAATGACCTAAATGTTCATCCAATGACACAAACACACCTATTGGATGCACAAGATTGGTTAAAAACCCTAATTGGACAAGAATAAGCCTAGGGAGGACGAAAATGACCTAAATATTAATCCAATGACACAAATGAACTTATTGGATGTACAAGATTGATTAAAAACTTACTTGGACTAGAATAAGCCTAGGGAGGACGAAAATGACCTAAATGTTAATCCAATGACACAAATGAACTTATTGGATGCACAAGATTGGTTAAAAACCCTAATTGGACTAGAGACTATAATGCCTAAGGAGGACGAAATTGGCTTAATTTTAATCCAATGACACAAATGAACTTATTCGATGCACAAGATTGGACAAAACCTGTTAATCCAATGACACAAACACACCTGTTGGTTGCACAAGATTGGTTAAAAACACTAATTGGTCACAGGATAATCGATGTCTCAATCGATTTTTCACAGGGATCATATTTCATTTTGATCCATAATACCAAGTTTCATTCTAATATAGAAGAAACTTTCCTTGGGTAAGGCTTGGTAAATTATATATCAGCTAATTGATTAGATGTACTAACATAATCAAGCATGATATTACCATTTGGTATTGATCTCTTAATGAATGAATGTCTAATCTCTATATGCTTTGTTCTAGAGTGCATAACAGGATTCTTTGTAATATTTATGGCACTAGTGTTGTCACACATGATTGGCACAGTCCCAAGATCAACACCAAAGTCAGAAAGGTGCACAAACAACTTCCAGCAGCCACATATTCAGCCTCAGCTGTTGAAAGTGTTGGATTTTGATCCTTTGATTCCTATTTTGACATAATTCACAATTAAAACAATGTTCATACTTAATATGATAATCTAATATTTCAATTGAGCAAAATTTCAGGAACACCAATTCAATCCTACACACTTGGATCAATTGCTTGGAACACAAGAAATCAACAAAAGTTGAATTCTGACTATGTAAATCGATTGGGAAATCGATTTCATAACAAGGGTGTAAGGAAATCTTAAGTGTTTGTGAATGTGCAATCGATTAGGCAATCGATTAGCTTAATTAAAAATGAAAAACTGCACAAGTCAGTAGCCTCTGATTTGGAGAGTAATCGATTGGTAAATCGATTGAACATCTCACAAATCAAACCTGATGGTAACACATCATTGGTAATCGATTGGATGAGTTCACAGTGGCACTCCAGTGCTAGGGAATCGATTTAGCA
>PGWS01024191.1:0-13848 GCA_002896235.1 Cicer reticulatum | reverse complement strand
TGGGTGTTCGAAATTATAAGAATTGGTTCTAGCGCTTCTATTTTCAACAGATTCACTTTCGACTTTATATTGTTTAAATAAGAAGAAGAAAAAATGAATAAAGATAGCCATTTTAAGAAGAACAGAGAAAAAAACGGTTGGAGAATTCAAAAATGCATTTATTGATAATAAGTATGAAATTGAAATATATATGCCCTAATTAATTATCCTTATAGCCTTAACTAGAGCAAAAGGAATTGAAATACATAATTACTTTGAACATGAATTAACAAACACAGGAAACTCGATGATCTTCCAATTGTTGAGACTGGTGTTTGGAGGACAAGGGTACATTAGCTTGAGGGTATCATCACCACCATGATCTTCTTCCGCAACAACAACCTGATGAGTATATATTATTTCGGCGCTTTGAAAAGTTTAGCAAATGTCACAAATAGAAATATTTTGTGAATTCGGTACCCAGTTTTCCCAACGAGCCATCCTGCTTTCTCTTTTTTCCTTCGTAGCCTTTTATTTATCAGCTTGAATAGGTACATATCCCAACCCGTACCTATTGTTCTTTTCTAGTATTTCTATCAACTTCCCCAAATTATCAAAAACTCATCCTTCCAACATGGATTTGGTAGACTTCAATGATGTGGTAGATACTTTGGTTCCTTTAAGCGATATCCTTCACCCATGAAGACATCATTGACGATTTCTAATGCTTGAAAGGAAGTCTATATAGCTTTCTCTGTGTCTTCAATGTAGCATGTAAAAGATAGATGACTTACTGTCATATCTTATTCCCCATATATTATTACCAGCTTATTGTTCACTATAAACTTTAGCTTTTGATAGAGGGTGAACATCACTACTCCAGTAGCATGAATCCACGGTCTCTGTAAGACCCATAGTTTTAAATTATAATTTATGTATTTTAGTGTATTTTGGTATTGAACTCTAAGACTTTTTTAGCCAAGTTATTAATATTTTGTGAGTTTAATGCCAAAAATATCTTTTGATGCCGCAATTAATATTATTCATCGATAAATAAAATAGATTAAGTACGACGAATCTTTTGTCGAAGGATAATTTATTTATGTTACGAAGAATTTAATTCTAGGCAGTTTGGTTAAAAATATCTCGGATTGCTGAAAATTGTATCTGTCAATTGAGTTGCGACGAGAGTGGATATTTTTATCAAATAGTTTGAGAGGTTATGGGTGAAATGGTAATTTTGATAAATATCTAGATATTTTTAGATATTTGGTGTTATAATTATATATATATATATATAATATATATATATAATTATATAAATATTTATATATATATATATATATAATATAATTTATATATATATATATTAATTATAACTTAACAAATATCTAGATATGTGTGTGTGTTTGGAGGGAAAAAGAAAGGAAAACTGAAGGAAAACAAAAAACATTTTCCTTCTTCTCGCGATTTCTTCTTCTTCTTTCTCTATCATCCATCGTTCTCCCTTCTTTTCTTCTTTTTCTTTCTTTGGTTTCTTTTGCTTCAAGAAAAGAAACCCAAGGCTTGGTGAGTGTGAAAGAGAAGATTTCTCAGCTTCATTCTTTTTCTCGGATTCTAAAACGGTGTTGGTGATTTCAAAACCGTCAAATACAAACTCTCACGTTTCTTCTAGATCTAAGCTTTATTTTGCGAAGAGATAGAAGGGAAAGTTGTTCATCTTCCCGCTACGAAGCTAGTGAACAAACTTTGGAAGCGACGACGCGAGCGAGAATTTTATCGGAATTAGTCGCGGTGCTGTAATCGCTTGTTAGAGCTACAACGGAGGTAAGAGCTCCTTCCAAACTTTTAGTTTGCATTTAGGGACTTATTTGTGGTTGTGTGGAAAATAAATTTGTTGGGTTTGAAGTGTAGATTTGGGGAAAATGAATTTAATGATTTTATGGGTGAAAGTTTGGAGTTGGGTTTTTGGTGAAATTGACGAGTGTTTTCGTGGAAAAGGAATTTGATTCATCTATGTGTGTTGTTGAGGAAAATAAAATTGATGTGTTTCAGTTGTGGTTTGTGAAAATTAGTTTGGCATATGTTATGGTTGAGTTTTGTGGAAATTTGTGGTGATTGATGATTGAACTCAGTGTGGATTTTGTGGTTTTTGAATTGATCGAATTTAATGTAAATTGTGGATTAAATTTATTGTGTGTGGTGAAAAATAAATGTTTGAGTATTCTCTGTGTGGAATTTGAAAATCGTTAGAGTTTAATGAGTATTAAAAATGGGGAATCTTTTAATATCTGCATTTACTTAATGATTGTTGTGGATAGAGTCAGAGTCTGCTCATGCATTTCATTGTACATGGCGACCGGATGGGTCATGGTGATAGTGGTGACTGGATGGGCCACGAAATGATGCCATGTGATTTGTTGATTCATCTTACCCTTGCGAGGATTGTCGCGTCATGTAAGGTCCGCGATAGACTACACATTTTTGGTAAATCGTGTTGACCCGTAATAGATGGCACCAAGGTAAATAGTACTTCAGCTTGTGATAGACGGTACATTTACGATTTACGTTTTTAGTAAATCATGTTGACCCGTGATAGGTGGCACCTCGGTAGTTTAGTACTTCGGCCTGTGATAGGTGGTACAATTATGATTTACAGCCCTTCAAGGAGGGTTTTGATTGGAATTCCGAGTCCATGCATTTTGGCATATACGCATTGCATTAGGGTGCTTGACACGCGAGTCACGATTGATTTAATGTTATGATTGCGTGTGTAAACTCAAGTGGTTATTGTGATTATGACATAATTGCTAAGTGTGATTGTTTGGATTTGTGTGCAAGTGTTGATTGATTGCGAAACCTCGCGAGTCATGTTTGATTCAAGGTTATGATTGCGTGTGTTAACTCAAATTGTTGTTGTGATTGTGCTATAATTGCTAAGTGTGATTGATTGGATTTGTGTATAAGTGTGGATTGATTGCGAAACCTTTTCAAAATGTTTCAAAACTGAAATATTCATTTTTCTGATGTGGTAGTCGAATACACTGAGCTTGTAGTCGAATACAAGCATCCTGATTTAGCTACTGACTTATGAAAAAGATGTGTAGTCGAATACACTAAGGCTGTAGTCGAATAATACCATCCTGATTTGGCTACTGACTTCTGTGTAGTCGAATACACAGTCTTGTAGTTGAATACAAGCATCATGTTTTTGCTACTGACTTCTGAAACAGCTTTGTATTCGAATACAGAGATGCTGTATTCGAATACGACAATGCAGTTTTATTTAAAACTTCATTTTTCAACTTTGATTATGCATGTTTAACATATGGAAACCCTTTCAAGGTGCATGCTAAGTTGAAAGGCCATTTTATGCATTTGAAATTTAAATGCTATGTGTTATTTGTTAATTTTGGTTGGTGACCCTTTACAATTATTGTGGAAATCTGGGCTTTGCCCTCAGATGAGAACCTGTATATTCCCACTGGTTAGTACCTTATAGATGGGAAGGTAGGTTGGACACAACTGACTGGAGCTGTGTCAGGAGGATCTTGCGGGGCGCGTGGAGATCACCTGAGTTGTAAAGTTTTTTGAGTCATGATCAGATTAGACGGTTGTATAGGGACTAGAGGTCTTTCTTTTGTGGATGTATTTACTGTATGTTGGAATATTGTACCTATACCAATATTGTACCTATACCAATATTGTCTTTCTGATTGAGTATAAAAGTAGTGAAGATAATGACTTATTAAGACAAAAGAAGAAATAGGAAGGAATATGAAAAACTGGAGGGGCTCGAGCAGCAGTAGAGTTCAATTTTCGTTTTCTATTTTAGAGAACATGTAACTCGTCTTTTTGTTTGAGTATAGAATTAGTGAAAATAATAACTTTTTTAAGACAAAGAAAAAAAAAACTGAAATAAGGGAATGAGCTATGAAGTTGTAAAGCACTGTCTTTGCCTTTATTTTATTATATTATTGGGCTATAAAATATTTGTTAAGTCAAACAAAAAGAAACATATTCACACAATACATGAGAGTGTGTAATATTTATTCTATTTTTTTTATAATATTCTTTTTTTTTTTCAATTGATTAATTTCTTAATGCTGGTAAGAACATGTCTTTGTCCATTATATTTGAATCAAAGAGTAAACAAGAAATGACAATAATAACTTATTAATTAACTGCATAGGTGTTGAATGAATTCACATGGAAAACAAGAAAAAGTGAGCAAAACAGAGTTCAAATATGTTCTCTCCAACGTTCTAATGGAATGGTTGCTGGACTTAAACGTTACCTAATTGTGATCCTTCGCATTAATGGAGAATATCTTCTTGAATTTGTTAATGGTTCAAGAAGATGTAATTTGTTCTTTATATTTTTTTGTTATGCTAATTCGAATTGAATTATGATGATTGTTTTTGCTCATTAGTTCATCCGTATAGATCTTGTATTTCCATGATGACGTTTGCTTGCTTGTTAATACTTGCTCAGTAAAAACAAACATAGTACTTTATTATATTTTTTTGGAATTATTTTCAACGGGACAAAATTGAGGTTTTACAAACTCTAATCAATACAGTTAAAGGTTTTGATCACTTATCAACATTTTAATTTCAATAACTCATACGAAAAAAAAAAAATAAATTTATCTTCAATGCATTATTTATCACACATAAAGATTCATCCATTGATTTTCAATCACCCTCTTGCATTTGGTTCAAGTCACTTATCAATGGATAAAGACATTATAAAATGCAACAAAGTCATGCCCATTTCGACCTGGAGCACATTCTTAGTCCACAAATATTTGGATAACATTGTTTCTTTGTTGTCATTATTATTGAAGACCATATATAGGAGATAAGTATTTTCTTAAGCTATTGAATGTGTCTTTCATATCACTTTTTTTTTCTTTTTATAATTAAAAAACACATTTCATAAGTACAATAAAATAAACATGAAGAATACTAAAGATAGATGTTTGGAAATGAATAACTTCTAACCATTCACTACTAGAAATTTCCTATGTCTTAAACATCAACAAACTATTCTTGCCTATAATATTTGGTAATCCGCTCTTGATATTTTTTGACCATGACAAATAACTATTTGAAAATTTCATTTTATATTCTAATTATTTATATAAAACAATAGTTAATGTAATTGAAATTGCTCGATATCCAAAAGAGTAGATATGGAATGTACTTATAGTATTAACTTGAACTTTAAATACAAATTACAAACACATAACTATTATTTTTTATCAATTTCAATTTGTCTTGAGAGTTTTGTTGTAAATAATATTTTTACTATCTAAAAAATATTATTATTATTATTTAAGACTTTTGAGCTTCAAAAAATTTCTATTTTGTTTTGTAGTGTTTCTTTCATATATCTATCTACTATATTTGCATGTGCGAAGAATTATTGCAATATTTCGCATACTATTATAAACATTATTTTTAACAAACTACAACTCATGAATGAATGATATAGTACACAGTTGGACACACATTATCATTTAATACATGTTTAGATTGACAAAATAGATTTTAACAAAAGCTACTCTTTAAAAGTTAAACAAAATTACAGTGAATTTTTTCAATGCACCACCAGTTCAAACGTACACTTATATACAATTTTAGTTCTTCAAAAGTTTGCATTTTATTTTTACAACTTAGAGTTTATTGTCAAAGTTTTCTTTACTAAAATCTCCTAATCTTTACATACTTATTCATTAATTTTTTGATTCATGAGGACAAGTCGTTCTACTAAGAAGTAATTCTTGTGTAGACATAAGAATTTGGTCACATTATTTGGTCACACACAAATATAAATTTCTTTTAATTATTTTAAACTAAAACATTATTAATTATTAATTTTTCATTTATGTATGTGTCCAAATTCTTGTGTCCACACAAAAATCTTCTCATATTAAGTAATTAAGAACTCTTAAGTAAATAAAAAAACTTGAGGGACATCTGAATTGTTCATTTTTAATATATCTTTCAAACAAAAACCATTACTTTTAATTTTATATTTAATAATATATTAAACTAGCGCACAACGCATGTGGCTTATCATTTGAAGATTTTAATTTTATTATTAAAAACAACAAGTTATGCTGACCAGTTTATATATAAAGAGGATAAACACGTGTCTTCGCTGCAAAATCTAAGGATTTAAGTTCCATCAAATTCTTTCTATATTAAACACGTGTCTTCACTATTAAAATAAAATTAAAATACTGTGATATATTTAAATATAATGAATTATCAATAAATACCTTAATAAAAAATTAATTGTAATAATAGTTATTATCTTTTGGTTCTTCTAGTTTTGTAATTTCAAATACAAAATTTTATAAAGAATGAGATAAAGTTGTTTTTTATGTTTAATCATAGGTTTTTTTTCCACAAAATTCAAATTTTATTTAAAGCGCATCGAACTGAACATAAATAAACTGTAGATTTTTTTAATTGTTTATATCTCTTTCTTCTTGTTGTGGTATTAAGATGGTTGTTATAATTTAAATTACCTTAAAAGTAATTTAAAATATGTAATATAATTTAAATGTAATAATTACCAATAGAATTTAATATAAAATTACGTTTATAATAATAGTTATATTTTTTATTGTTAGTTTTTTAATCCTACATGAGTTAGAACTTCAGTTTATGAAGTCGCAATCATATTAGAAAATGACCTAAGATTACACAATCTCTCATTTTCCATTGATATTTGAGACGAGAATTGAGAAACCATATTAGATTAGAACTGCATATATAAAAAAAAAAAAAGAGGAAAAATAGAAGATGGATAAAATTTAAATAGAGAAAGAAAATGACTTGATTTGACCCAATTGAGGAAGTCATCAAGAGGTTACACAATCTCACATTTTCCATTGATACTTGGGTGAGAATTGAGAAGCCATGAAAGGTTTAATATTGTATAAACAACAAAACTTTGTATCTAAAGTGTGCTCTCCACCAAAGTTTAAAAATGTACCGAAAGAAATATTTTTGAGATAACATAAGATAGGATGTACAAATTTAGAAATGGAGGAGTATTGAAAGTTGATTGAAGTAAGAAGATAGTAAAATGATTTTCATGAGGAGTGTTGATAGTAAAATTATTTTCATGAAGAGCTTTTGTGTGTGGGTTCTCAACATATGTATATGATAATGTGTGAGATGCAAAAACTAAATTGAAAAATAGAATAAATAAAAGGTATAAGATGAATTGTAGAAATATATGAAGGGTGCCACATAAAAATACAAGTGATGTGGCACATAAGTGTGTAATGTGTCAATCAATAGAATTGGGGGTTTGTTTTGATATACAAGATTCACCAAAGATCCTATAAGAGAGTTTAGTTACTTATTAACATATAGAAAATTAAATAAATAATAGAAGTTTTGGTCAATTAACATAAAATAAATAAAACCTTCAAATAGTATATTTTTTTGCTCCAAAGTTTGAGAAACTTTGCTCCAACTCTAACCACTCCTAAGTTTAATCCAAAGTGTTTGTCCTTTCTTTCTCTCTCTCTAATATTTTTTTTACTCCTCTGATTTTGTTTCTGGTATACGACCATCCTTCTGTTTATGATTTCTCTTCTTTAGGATAGGCGCAAGAAGATACAAATTTTATGCAACTACCTTTCTAACCACATTCCTCTTTATTTTCCAACAACTTATTATAAGTAGCATTTAACATTATTTTTTAGTTAAATAACACAAAAAATAACACTAAAATTGTACATTATTTGTTACTCACAACATGTGATCAATGTTAAAAAAAAATCATTCACTAATAAAAAAAACATAATTATATGATGATGAAGAATTATTATTTTTGTTTGGATAACCGTAAGAAAACAATATAACAAAGAGTCTTAATTACTTACTCATGGTGATTAATAATTAGTGATAGATTTGGTATTCCCTATATTCATTTACATAAAAAGTAGTTAAGGTCTAATAATTTTATTGAATATTATTATAATATAACTTTTTTATCAGTTTATAGTCAAATTGTGAAAGATGAAAATAAAATAAATTTTATAAGTGGATCATAGCAAGTTAAACAAAAATTAATTAAGAAGCAGCATTCACATTATTTTTACATAAATAAGAAAAAAACATTAAAAAATTGTATATTATTTGTTATCACAACATATGACCAACGGTTTTGAAAAAATCATTCACTATAAAAAAAACTTAAATACATCATGAAGAAAGAATTAACATTTTGTTTGATACTCGTAAGAATAATAACGACAAAACTAAAAATCGTTGTACTAAGAATTATTATCGTCGATAAGAAGTGTAACTGTCATTGACCCTAATACCAAAGTGGTTTTTTGATTCCTCTTTCAATTTGTTTGCGCACAGAAGCCTCCAATTCCTAATAAGATTATAAACACTAAGTTGGATGCATCTTTGACTTGTTGATGCAACGTCCACCATTTCAAAGACATAGTGAATTCTCTAAAACGAAGAATCCAACAAATTACTTCTAACCCAAGAGGTTTATCTTCTTCCTTTGTATCTAATATCTTCTTCTCTATTTCAGTGAGAAAATCCAATTTGATTTATTAAGTGCATTGAAAGACGATGTATTTATGTTATGAGATCCGTTTTAAAACATACTTCTTGCAACATAACATATCTTACTTTAGTACCATTAACTTTGCATCTGTCCATGACTGAATAGAGCAATTTTGGTGGTTGTGATAATTCTTTTTTCCTTTATGGTCTTCGGTTTCACTCTTCTTTCTCCACAAGCACCATGCTGCTACCTTCATACTTGAGGCAACACATCTTCTTGTTTTATCCACTTTCTCTTTTATAGTGTTTTGTAAAATAGAGATGACTTAATTTCTTGAACAAACACTTTGATGTAATTCTTCCAATTTGTGATAACTCTTCCTTGGTGTAGAAATGTGGAGCAACTTGTGTTGATAACATTACATTTAAAGTGAAATGAACTTATCGGGTCGAAAGGAAGAGTCTTTTTCTTTTCATCATAGCTTCTATATCTTTCAATATTATTTTTTTCTCCATGAAGCTTTCTTTTTATCTTTCAATAATGTGTTGTAATTAAAATTCATCATAGCAATAGTGTATTATATATAAAAGAATTTATGGAGATTAAAATTCCTCAATAGATCTTATTATCCTATTAAAATATTTTGTTTTAGAATAACCATTAAAAAAAGGAATATATCTTTTAGACGTAAATTTAGGGAAAAGTTGTTCTGTAAATTCTGTTTTTATATAACAATCGGAATCCTATTTTTTTGGGGCAAATCCAATAAAAAGATTGGATTCTAAAATATCTCATACATGAACAGTCTACTTATATGCAATCTAAAATCCAATTGAAATAATTATCCAGAAAGGTTCTATCAGCACGTTCGTAAGTTTATATCTTGTTTACACATTAACAAGCATCGTCGCTACGAGCTATCATCACGGCTTCTTCGGTGCCAGCGAAAACCAAACTGTAGAGCGCAAAGAGGCTCAAAACGATGCCTTAGAAAATCAACCAGAAGATACAGATCTGTAATAATTACGGTAAACGAATCGGCATAAATCTCGCCGAGAAAACAACGCGAAGAAAGAGAATGAGGTATCGGCTTTCTTCGCGTTCAAGTTTAATTCTCTCTGCCGTGGCAGAGAACTTTGAAGCGGGTTCGGTTGATGTAATGATTGATAGGAAGGTGGCGCATTTTACAGTGCATGCGAGCGAGATTCGAGGCTCGTTGTTTGGACGAATCCTTAGCGTCTTTTGATCAAAGAGCAGAGAGAGAGAGAGAGAAAGAGGGTTTGGAGCTAATGTGCGCCCGGGTGGTGCGTGTTCGGATTGCCTTGCATCTTTTTATTTCTTTCCTATTCGGATTTTCCACTAACCGTAAAATGCTATTTATCATTTTCTTGCTTACTTTAGCTGAAAAAGTGGAGAGGATGATCCAAAGTTTATTTTAGTAAAAAGTGATAATTGTTTGATTGATTTTTCCGGTGATAAGAAAAATAAATTTTAATTAATTTAATTTTAGTCACAAATAAATTGTTATTATTGTACTAGAAATTAATAGCTCAATAAAATGATTTTTGAGCTCCTCTAAGCTGTTATATTAACTGGAATTGTCTGTCACACATAGTTGTTTTCTGCATATAAACATCATATGCAGTTCTAAAACCCTTGGAACAATTTGCGGAATCGCCACAGGCAAGCAAATACCCGCATATATCTGCAGGGGAAATATGTTGACAAAGAGCTTGATGTAATCAATCTCAAGGAAATAAATGAAACACTTTTCATGGTTCACAATGTATAAAAAGTTCTTATGTTCTTATTTCATTGGATCACACAATTTTCTTCCTATTGGGTAAAAACCCACTGGGGCAAGAAACTGAAAATTGTGATTTCATGTTTGTTCCATGATGATATGAGCAATCTGATGCTCACTAGTACCAAAATTATGTCAATCACATATCAAATTTATGCATAACTGTCCAGCATTTTACTCTTAACACCTTACCAAGTATTTGAATATTTAATTACCGGAACCTCCTTTTTTTTCTTTTCTTCTCTCCCATTGACTCCGTCGGTTCATGATATAAGTTATGTTTTTTATAGAGATTTTTTTTTTTTTTTGAGTTAAATTCTCATTCTTATGGTCCTAAAAAAATACAAAATGTTTAGTGGTTAATTTTGAAAAAATATAACTATTAATCCCTTAAAAAAAACAGACAATAAGTTTTAATGTCTTTTATGTTATGGTTTTGAACACAATAGTTCTTTGTGTGTTATATTTTAAAGTATTTTGTTTCGTTGTATGGATTATCAAAGAATCACCACTCATAGTAGTAATTATCAACTCTAAATACTGCAGCATTTTTACAGTGAATATATTCTAGAAAGACTTAATTTTATGTTTTTGTGAAGAGATTAATATGTCTATTTTTTCAAAGACTAAAGATGAGTTTTTAGTATTAATATAACTAATTTAAATATTACAATGGTTAAAATAGTAAATTTTTTTTTCCTCCATTTAAAAATATCTTCCCCCTTGTCCAAGCAACACAAATATATAATATAAAAATTATCTCTTTTTCTTTCTTCCCTTCTATAAATATCACCTCTAAGTAAACATAACTAAATCAAAACTCAAATATTAATTGGTTTTCATAACAATGAATGAAATTTCAATGAGGAAGATAATAATGCATCTCTAAAGTAATAAATGTTCAAAATCCACATACATAAAAATGATAGCAGCGTAAAAGATATTAAAAAAAGATGTTATAAGAAATCTATTGCACTAGAGGAGAAAGACTAAGTTTGTAGGTGTTTGATCATT
The DNA here is from genome assembly GCA_002896235.1 of Cicer reticulatum. NCBI lineage: Eukaryota > Viridiplantae > Streptophyta > Magnoliopsida > Fabales > Fabaceae > Cicer > Cicer reticulatum. The sequence continues at coordinate 2,495 of PGWS01024191.1, read as the reverse complement.
TAAACTGAGAGCAACACTCATTTAATTCTATACTATATATATATATATATATTAATATTATTTAAAAATATAAATATTTAATATATGTTGTATAAAATTAAATCATCCATCCGAAATTTACTTAAGCGAATCTGTTCACTGTTAATTACCTCTACAAAAAGAAATTGTTCAATTTTTTTTTTTGAGAAAGTTTTAATTTTTGTACATATTTTTGAAGAAGTAATCAATCAAAAGTTTGACCAAAATCATATATGAAAATCTACCATTTGAGATAATTCCCTAATTCAAGTTTCTTCTCAAAGTTCAAGTATAAAAAAATAAACAAAGACAAAAAATAGAATAAAAAAACAAAAATCACTCTTTGAATCCTCTATCATCACGGTATCAAGAGCTAATTCATAATGTGTTTGAAGATTATGATTTGAACACAGACAATAGTGAAGCAACAATGGTTTTTACTAATTTAGGTGTTTCAATTCAATTATCTACAGTAGCAACTTTATAATATGTAATCATGCAACAATAGTTTTTACTCGGTGGGTTATTTACAATTGCCCTATTAGCCTATATGTTCAGAAGAACTCTAAAATTAAACAATAAGTAATTACTAATATTAAACGCATAGCAATTTTTATTTAGTAGTGATTTTAATTACCCATTAGCAAGGTTATTTTGTAAAAAATGATATTAATACATCTAATAATTTAAAATAGTTTGATGAAAATGACTATACGTAAACACATAGAATTACTTCTAAACCGAAACACATAGATTGTATTCCTATCTAAATTCCAATTTTTTCAGCACAACTTAGAGAATTTTCATGGATTGGTCCAATGTATAAGAAGTGTTACATACCAAAGTTCATTGAAGGAATCACAGGACGACTCCATGCATTAGAAAATAACAAGGTTAATAAATAAATAAATAAATACCTTTTGATGAAAATAAATATATTTAAAAATTCAATATTATTGAATTGACAAGAGTTATGAAAGGCATAAACACAAACAATAATAACCTTAAGTTGCACTCCATCATTAATGTTGTTTAGTGAGTCAAAACAAATTGAAGATTGGATATATTTTATTCTTATGATATAGGCATTTCTATCTTAATTAAAAGTATAACAAACTGTGAAGTGCGGGTATGAAGATTGAAGACAAATAAACACACCCCCAACAAGGAGAAAGAAGACAAGATCTGAAATTATGGTCCTACAGATAAAATAGGAAGAAAAGAAAACGGAATGAAGAAACAAAAAAGACTGAGGGGAAAGAAAGAGTCCTGATGAAGTGTTAGTTCCTTGTGTTTAGGGAAAAACTAAGGAAGGATGTGATATATACTATGCATAAATATAAGAAAGACACAATATTTATCACAGTTCTCGAAAGCTCCAAATCATAATAACTAGGGTGGACAATATATTCGGACCGACCGACCCATTGAATAATTTAAGTTTGCGGGCGGATGTTACGAGTTTGGGTTATTCGGGTAAAAAATAAGGATTTAAATGGTTTACGCAGTCGAATTCGGGTGATTTATAGACCCGTCGATACCTAATCCGACCAAATTTATTATTATTATTATTATATATTATTATTATTATTATTATTAATATTATTATACATTAAATACAAAGTGCCACACATGTTCATAGATACATACGGCCCAACACGGCCAAATCAATTTTTTAGTTGTTTTATAAAAAGGTACAATTATAAATAGAACTTGATATCTATTAAATCCTAATCTCACATTTTCTCTCTCTCTATTCCAGCTGCCCGCCCCTCACTCACATCCACGTCTCACCATTTCTATTGTGTTTGAAAGTTAATTATAATTTAATGTGTGTTGTTTGGTTCTTCTCGTCGAAGTTACTCTTAGTATTTGGATATTTTTTTTTTTGATCTAGTACGAAACTTTTGTGTTAGGATGAAAATCGGCTCCAAAGAAACATATCATTACTGTCGCTTCAGAGGTTACACCGATTAATATCCGACGCGGTGCTGATGTAAATACCCGACATACTCCGATAACATGTATCAGTTAACCGCGCGCAATAAAGAGGTCGAGAATGGATCTCTATTTGTCACCCGTGAGTTGATTCGGATGTGGGATTTGAAAACCCGAACAACGTCCGATGATGTCCACCCTATAATAACAATGGCTTTAATATGAACAACATGAACTGTGAGGCCTAATAAATGTCAAGGGAATAAGCTTTTCTTTTTGTGCAGCCTAGGCTGTTGGATTTTTGATCATTTGATTCCTAATTTTGACATAATTAATAATTCAACAATGTTCATACAATACATGATAAATCTAATATTTGAATTGAGCAAGATTTCAGGAACAACAATCAAATCCTACACACTTGGAACAGGTTGCTTGAAACACAAGAAATCAACAAAAGTTGACTTTTGACTAAAGCAAATCGATTAGGAAATCGTTTCATAACAAAGGTGTAAGGAAACACAATTGTTTGTGTTGGT
>PGWS01024190.1:0-16768 GCA_002896235.1 Cicer reticulatum | reverse complement strand
TGTTAGTATATAGTTCAAGCATATCCTAATATGACCATGCAAAGACGTCCACATAGTCAAATAAAAGTTTAATCAACTTTTCTCGTTCAATTTCTTTTATAGACATACCAATTTTAATTTCTTTCTTATCGTTTTCAGTCTCCAGATTGATCATCTCAGCAAGTTTTTGATAGGGTTTGATTATATTAACTTCTTGTTCCATTAGGCTTTCTAGTTCTAGGGGAGATTCGTAATTGTCTTCACAATCCTCATCAGTGTGATTAATTGGGTGTTCGAAATTATAAGAATTGGTTCTAGCGCTTCTATTTTCAACAGATTCACTTTCGACTTTATATTGTTTAAATAAGAAGAAGAAAAAATGAATAAAGATAGCCATTTTAAGAAGAACAGAGAAAAAAACGGTTGGAGAATTCAAAAATGCATTTATTGATAATAAGTATGAAATTGAAATATATATGCCCTAATTAATTATCCTTATAGCCTTAACTAGAGCAAAAGGAATTGAAATACATAATTACTTTGAACATGAATTAACAAACACAGGAAACTCGATGATCTTCCAATTGTTGAGACTGGTGTTTGGAGGACAAGGGTACATTAGCTTGAGGGTATCATCACCACCATGATCTTCTTCCGCAACAACAACCTGATGAGTATATATTATTTCGGCGCTTTGAAAAGTTTAGCAAATGTCACAAATAGAAATATTTTGTGAATTCGGTACCCAGTTTTCCCAACGAGCCATCCTGCTTTCTCTTTTTTCCTTCGTAGCCTTTTATTTATCAGCTTGAATAGGTACATATCCCAACCCGTACCTATTGTTCTTTTCTAGTATTTCTATCAACTTCCCCAAATTATCAAAAACTCATCCTTCCAACATGGATTTGGTAGACTTCAATGATTTGTAGAGATACTTTGGTTCCTTTAAGCGATATCCTTCACCCATGAAGACATCATTGACGATTTCTAATGCTTGGAAAGGAAGCTATATAGCTTCTCTGTGTCTTCAATGTAGCATGTAAAGAGTAGAGACTTACTGTCATATCTATTCCCCATACTTATCTATTAGCCAGCTTATTGTTCACTATAACTTTAGCTTTTTGATAGAGATGAACATCCACTACTCCTAGTAGCATGAATCCACCCCTGGTCTCTGTAAGACCCATAGTTTTAAATTATAATTTATGTATTTTAGTGTATTGGTATTGAACTCTAAGACTGTTTGTAGCCAAGTTTTTAATATTTGTGGTCTTAATGCCAAAAATATCTTTTGATGCCGCAATTAATATGTATTCATCGGATAAATAAATAAGATTAAGTTACGACGAATCTTGTCGAAGGATAATTATTTATCGTTACGAAGAATTTAATTCTAGGCCAGTTTGGTTAAAAATATCTCGGATTGCTGAAAATTGTATCTGTCAATTGAGTTGCGACGAGAGTGGATATTTTTATCAAATAGTTTGAGAGGTTATGGGTGAAATGGTAATTATAAATACATCTATATTTAGATATTTGGTAAGTTATAATTAATATATTATATATATATAAATATATATATATATATAATATTATATATATATAATATATATATATTATATTAATATATATCATAATATTAATTATAACTTAACAAATATCTAGATATGTGTGTGTGTTTGGAGGGAAAAAGAAAGGAAAACTGAAGGAAAACAAAAAACATTTTCCTTCTTCTCGCGATTTCTTCTTCTTCTTTCTCTATCATCCATCGTTCTCCCTTCTTTTCTTCTTTTTCTTTCTTTGTTTCCTTTTGCTTTAAGAAAAGAAACCCAAAGCTTGGTGGGTGTGAAAGAGAAGATTTATCAGCTTCATTCTTCTTCTCGAATTCGAAAACGGTGTTGGTGATTTCAAAACCGTCAAACACAAACTCTCACGTTTCTTTTAGATCTAAGCTTTATTTCACGAAGAGATAGAAGGGAAAGTTGTTCATCTTCCCGCTACGGAGCTAGTGAGCCAACTTTGGAAGCGACGACGCGAGCGAGAATTTTATCGGAATTAGTCGCGGTGCTGTAATCGCTTGTTAGAGCTACAACGGAGGTAAGAGCTCCTTCCAAACTTTTAGTTTGCATTTAGGGACTTATTTGTGGTTGTGTGGAAAATAAATTTGTTGGGTTTGAAGTGTAGATTTGGGGAAAATGAATTTAATGATTTTATGGGTGAAAGTTTGGAGTTGGGTTTTTGGTGAAATTGACGAGTGTTTTCGTGGAAAAGGAATTTGATTCATCTATGTGTGTTGTTGAGGAAAATAAAATTGATGTGTTTCAGTTGTGGTTTGTGAAAATTAGTTTGGCATATGTTATGGTTGAGTTTTGTGGAAATTTGTGGTGATTGATGATTGAACTCAGTGTGGATTTTGTGGTTTTTGAATTGATCGAATTTAATGTAAATTGTGGATTAAATTTATTGTGTGTGGTGAAAAATAAATGTTTGAGTATTCTCTGTGTGGAATTTGAAAATCGTTAGAGTTTAATGAGTATTAAAAATGGGGAATCTTTTAATATCTGCATTTACTTAATGATTGTTGTGGATAGAGTCAGAGTCTGCTCATGCATTTCATTGTACATGGCGACCGGATGGGTCATGGTGATAGTGGTGACTGGATGGGCCACGAAATGATGCCATGTGATTTGTTGATTCATCTTACCCTTGCGAGGATTGTCGCGTCATGTAAGGTCCGCGATAGACTACACATTTTTGGTAAATCGTGTTGACCCGTAATAGATGGCACCAAGGTAAATAGTACTTCAGCTTGTGATAGACGGTACATTTACGATTTACGTTTTTAGTAAATCATGTTGACCCGTGATAGGTGGCACCTCGGTAGTTTAGTACTTCGGCCTGTGATAGGTGGTACAATTATGATTTACAGCCCTTCAAGGAGGGTTTTGATTGGAATTCCGAGTCCATGCATTTTGGCATATACGCATTGCATTAGGGTGCTTGACACGCGAGTCACGATTGATTTAATGTTATGATTGCGTGTGTAAACTCAAGTGGTTATTGTGATTATGACATAATTGCTAAGTGTGATTGTTTGGATTTGTGTGCAAGTGTTGATTGATTGCGAAACCTCGCGAGTCATGTTTGATTCAAGGTTATGATTGCGTGTGTTAACTCAAATTGTTGTTGTGATTGTGCTATAATTGCTAAGTGTGATTGATTGGATTTGTGTATAAGTGTGGATTGATTGCGAAACCTTTTCAAAATGTTTCAAAACTGAAATATTCATTTTTCTGATGTGGTAGTCGAATACACTGAGCTTGTAGTCGAATACAAGCATCCTGATTTAGCTACTGACTTATGAAAAAGATGTGTAGTCGAATACACTAAGGCTGTAGTCGAATAATACCATCCTGATTTGGCTACTGACTTCTGTGTAGTCGAATACACAGTCTTGTAGTTGAATACAAGCATCATGTTTTTGCTACTGACTTCTGAAACAGCTTTGTATTCGAATACAGAGATGCTGTATTCGAATACGACAATGCAGTTTTATTTAAAACTTCATTTTTCAACTTTGATTATGCATGTTTAACATATGGAAACCCTTTCAAGGTGCATGCTAAGTTGAAAGGCCATTTTATGCATTTGAAATTTAAATGCTATGTGTTATTTGTTAATTTTGGTTGGTGACCCTTTACAATTATTGTGGAAATCTGGGCTTTGCCCTCAGATGAGAACCTGTATATTCCCACTGGTTAGTACCTTATAGATGGGAAGGTAGGTTGGACACAACTGACTGGAGCTGTGTCAGGAGGATCTTGCGGGGCGCGTGGAGATCACCTGAGTTGTAAAGTTTTTTGAGTCATGATCAGATTAGACGGTTGTATAGGGACTAGAGGTCTTTCTTTTGTGGATGTATTTACTGTATGTTGGAATATTGTACCTATACCAATATTGTACCTATACCAATATTGTCTTTCTGATTGAGTATAAAAGTAGTGAAGATAATGACTTATTAAGACAAAAGAAGAAATAGGAAGGAATATGAAAAACTGGAGGGGCTCGAGCAGCAGTAGAGTTCAATTTTCGTTTTCTATTTTAGAGAACATGTAACTCGTCTTTTTGTTTGAGTATAGAATTAGTGAAAATAATAACTTTTTTAAGACAAAGAAAAAAAAAACTGAAATAAGGGAATGAGCTATGAAGTTGTAAAGCACTGTCTTTGCCTTTATTTTATTATATTATTGGGCTATAAAATATTTGTTAAGTCAAACAAAAAGAAACATATTCACACAATACATGAGAGTGTGTAATATTTATTCTATTTTTTTATAATATTCTTTTTTTTTTTCAATTGATTAATTTCTTAATGCTGGTAAGAACATGTCTTTGTCCATTATATTTGAATCAAAGAGTAAACAAGAAATGACAATAATAACTTATTAATTAACTGCATAGGTGTTGAATGAATTCACATGGAAAACAAGAAAAAGTGAGCAAAACAGAGTTCAAATATGTTCTCTCCAACGTTCTAATGGAATGGTTGCTGGACTTAAACGTTACCTAATTGTGATCCTTCGCATTAATGGAGAATATCTTCTTGAATTTGTTAATGGTTCAAGAAGATGTAATTTGTTCTTTATATTTTTTTGTTATGCTAATTCGAATTGAATTATGATGATTGTTTTTGCTCATTAGTTCATCCGTATAGATCTTGTATTTCCATGATGACGTTTGCTTGCTTGTTAATACTTGCTCAGTAAAAACAAACATAGTACTTTATTATATTTTTTTGGAATTATTTTCAACGGGACAAAATTGAGGTTTTACAAACTCTAATCAATACAGTTAAAGGTTTTGATCACTTATCAACATTTTAATTTCAATAACTCATACGAAAAAAAAAAAATAAATTTATCTTCAATGCATTATTTATCACACATAAAGATTCATCCATTGATTTTCAATCACCCTCTTGCATTTGGTTCAAGTCACTTATCAATGGATAAAGACATTATAAAATGCAACAAAGTCATGCCCATTTCGACCTGGAGCACATTCTTAGTCCACAAATATTTGGATAACATTGTTTCTTTGTTGTCATTATTATTGAAGACCATATATAGGAGATAAGTATTTTCTTAAGCTATTGAATGTGTCTTTCATATCACTTTTTTTTTCTTTTTATAATTAAAAAACACATTTCATAAGTACAATAAAATAAACATGAAGAATACTAAAGATAGATGTTTGGAAATGAATAACTTCTAACCATTCACTACTAGAAATTTCCTATGTCTTAAACATCAACAAACTATTCTTGCCTATAATATTTGGTAATCCGCTCTTGATATTTTTTGACCATGACAAATAACTATTTGAAAATTTCATTTTATATTCTAATTATTTATATAAAACAATAGTTAATGTAATTGAAATTGCTCGATATCCAAAAGAGTAGATATGGAATTACTTATAGTATTAACTTGAACTTTAATACAAAACCATAAAACTATATTTTTCATCAATTGTCATTTGTCTTGAGATTTGTTAAATATATCTTACTATCTAAAAAATATTATTATTATTATTTAAGACTTTTGAGCTTCAAAAAATTTCTATTTTGTTTTGTAGTGTTTCTTTCATATATCTATCTACTATATTTGCATGTGCGAAGAATTATTGCAATATTTCGCATACTATTATAAACATTATTTTTAACAAACTACAACTCATGAATGAATGATATAGTACACAGTTGGACACACATTATCATTTAATACATGTTTAGATTGACAAAATAGATTTTAACAAAAGCTACTCTTTAAAAGTTAAACAAAATTACAGTGAATTTTTTCAATGCACCACCAGTTCAAACGTACACTTATATACAATTTTAGTTCTTCAAAAGTTTGCATTTTATTTTTACAACTTAGAGTTTATTGTCAAAGTTTTCTTTACTAAAATCTCCTAATCTTTACATACTTATTCATTAATTTTTTGATTCATGAGGACAAGTCGTTCTACTAAGAAGTAATTCTTGTGTAGACATAAGAATTTGGTCACATTATTTGGTCACACACAAATATATATCTTTTTAATTATTTACAAACTAACATTATTAATATTATTTTCAATTTATGTATGTGCCAAAATTCTTGTGTCACACAAAAATTCTTCTCTATTAAGTTACTATGAACTCTACTATATAAATTAAAAAAACTATGCAGGGACATGCCTGAAGTTGTTCATTTAAATATATTCTATTCAAAAACAAAAACATTTACTTTTATTTTATATTTAATAATATATTAAACTAGCGCACAACGCATGTGGCTTATCATTTGAAGATTTTAATTTTATTATTAAAAACAACAAGTTATGCTGACCAGTTTATATATAAAGAGGATAAACACGTGTCTTCGCTGCAAAATCTAAGGATTTAAGTTCCATCAAATTCTTTCTATATTAAACACGTGTCTTCACTATTAAAATAAAATTAAAATACTGTGATATATTTAAATATAATGAATTACAATAATACCTTAATAAAAATTATAATTTTGTAATAATAGTTATATCTTGTTCTTCTAGTTTTGTAATTGTCAATACAAAAATTTTATAAAGAATAGATAAGTTGTTTTTTATGTTTATCATTAGGTTTTTTTCACAAAATCATTTATTTAAAGCGCATCGAACTGTAACATAAATAACTGTACGATTTTAATTGGTTTATCTTTTTCTTCTTGTTGTGTAGTAAGATGGTTGTTATATTTAAAATTTAAAATGTAATTAAATATTGTAATATATTTAAATGTAATTAGATTACCACATAGTAATGTTAATATAAAATTACGTTTATAAATAAATTATTATTTTTATATGTTAGTTTTTAATCCCTACATGAGTTAGTTAGAACTCAGTTTGATGAAGTCGCATCATATTAGAAAATGACCTAAGATACACGAATCTCAATTTTCCATGATATTGAGAACGAGAATAGAAGACCATATTAGATAGAACTGCATAGATAAAAAAAAGAAAGAGGAAATAGAAGATGGATAAAATCTTTAAAATAGAGAAGAAAATGATTGATTTGACCATTGAGGAAGTCATCAATGAGGTTACACAATCTCACATTCCATTGATATTGGGTGAGAATTAGAGAAGCCATGAAAGGTTTAATATTTGATAAACAAAAAACTTGTGTATCTAAAGTGTGCTCTCCACCAAAGTTTAAAAATGTACCGAAAGAAATATATTTTGAGATAACATAAGATAGGATGTACAAATTTAGAAGATGGAGGAGTATTGAAAGTGATGAAGTAGAAGATAGTAATGATTTTCATGAGGAGTGTTGATGTAAAATTATTTCATGAAGAGCTTTTGTGTGTGGTTTCTCAGCATATGTATTAGATAATGTGTGAGATGCAAAAACTAAATTGGAAACAATAGAATAAATCCCAAAGGTTAAAGAGATTGTATAGAAATATTATGAAGGGTGCCACATAAAATACCAAGTGATGTGGCACATAAGTGTGTTAAGTGTTCACAATAGAATGGGGGTTTGTTTGATATCAAGATTCACCAAGATCCTATAAGAGAGTTTAGTTACTTATTAACATATAAGAGAAAATTAAATAAATAAGTAAAGGTTACTTGGTCAATTAACATTAAAATAAATAAAAACCTTTCAAATAGTATATTTTTTTTGCCTCCAAAGTTTGAGAATACTTTGCTCCAACTCTAACCACTCCTAAGTTAATCCAAAGTGTTTGTCCTTTCTTTCCTCTCTCTAAGATTTTTTACTCCTCGATTTGTTCTGGTTATACGACCATCCTTCGTTTAATGAGTTCTCTTCTTTAGGATAGGCGCCCAAGAAGATACAAATTTATGCAACTTACCTTTCTAACCACATTCCTCTTTATTTTCCAACAACTTATTATAAGTAGCATTTAACATTATTTTTTAGTTAAATAACACAAAAAATAACACTAAAATTGTACATTATTTGTTACTCACAACATGTGATCAATGTTAAAAAAAAATCATTCACTAATAAAAAAAACATAATTATATGATGATGGAAGAATTATTATTTTTGTTTGGATAACCGTAAGAAAACAATAATAACAAAAGAGTCTTAATTACTTACTCATGTGATTAATAATTAGTGATAGATTTGTATTCCTATATTCATTTACATAAAAAGTAGTTTAAGTCTAATAATTTTAATTGAATATTAATAATTATAAATTTTTTATCAAGTTATAATCTGAGTGCAATGTGAAAATGAAATAAAATAACAATATAAGTGGAATCATAGCCCAAGCATTAACAAAAAAATTATAAGACAAAGCTGCAGCCTATCTAACATATTTTACTTAAATAAGAAAAAACATTAAAATTGTATATTATTGCTCACAACATATGACCAACGTTTGAAAAAATCATTCACTAATAAAAAAAAAACTTAAATACATCATGAAGAAAGAATTAACATTTTTGTTTGGATACTCGTAAGAATAATAACGACAAAACTAAAAATCGTGTTGTAACTAAGAATTATTATCGTCGAGTAAGAAGTGTAACTTGTCATTGACCCTAAATGACCAAATGTTGAGTTTTTGATCCTCTTTCAATTTGTTTTGCGCCACAAGAAGCCTCCAATTCCTAATAAGATTATAAACACTAGTTGGATGCATCTTTGACTTGTTGTGCATCTTCCACATTTTCAAAGACATAGTGAATTCTCTAAACGAAGAATCCAACACAATTACTTCTAACCCAAGAGGTTTATCTTCTTCCTTTGTATCTAATATCTTCTTCTCTATTTCAGTGAGAAAATTCACATTTGATTTGATTAAGTGGCATTGAAAGACGATTTATTTTATGTTGAGATCCGTTTTTAAACAACTTCTGCACATAACATATCTTACTTTAGTACCATTCACTTTGCGATCTTTCCATGACTTGAATAGACAATTTTGTGGTTGTGATAATTCTTTTCCTTTATGGTCCTCGGTTTTCACTCTTCTTCTCCACAAGACATGTGCTACCTTCACTACTGAGCAACACATCTTCTTGTTGTATTCCACTTTTCTTCTTTATTGTGTTTTGTAAAAATAAAGATGACTTTAGTTCTGACAAACACTTTGAGTAATTCTTCCATTTGTGATTAACTTCTCCTTGGTGTAGAAATGTGGAGCAACTTGTGATAACATTACATTTAAGTGAAATGAACTTTCGGGTCGAAAGGAAGAGTCTTTTTCTTTTCCATCATAGCTTCTATATTCTTTCAATATTATTTTTTCTCCATTGAAGCTTTCTTTTATCTTTCAATAATGTTGTTGTAAATTAAAATTCATCATAGCAATAGTGTATTTATATATAAAAGAATTTTATGGAGATTAAAATTCTCATGATCTTATTATCCTTTAAAAAATATTTTGTTTTAGAATTAGACCATTTAAAAAAGATATTATCTTTTAGACGTAATTTAGGGAAAAGTTAGTTCTGTAAATTCTGATTTTTTATATAATCAATCGGAATCCTATTTTTTGGGGCAAAATCCATAAAAGATTGGATTCTAAAATATCTCAACTGAACAGTTCTACTTATATGCAATTCTATTAAATCCAATTGAAATAATTATCCAGAAAGGTTCCACAGCATCGTTCGTTAAGTTTATCTGATTTACATTAACAAGCATCGTTCGTCACGCTATATCAGGCTTCTTCGGTGCAGCGAAAACCAACTGTAGAGCGCAAAGAGGCTCAAAAGATGCTTAGAATCCAACCGAGAAGATACAGATCTGTAATATTACGGTAAACGAATCGGATAAATCTCGCCGGAGAAAACAAACGGCGAAGAAAGAATGAGGTATGGGCTTTCTCTCGCGTTCAAGTTTATCTCTCTGCCACGGTGGCAGAGAAACTTTGAAGCGGGTTCGGTGATGTAACTGAATTTGAAGGAAGGGGTGCGCATTTTACAGTGCAATGCGAGCGAGATTCGAGGCTCGTTGTTTGGACGAATCACATAGCTGTCTTTTGATCAAAGCAGAGAGAGAGAGAGAGAAAGAGGGGTTGGGAGCTAATGTGCGCCGGGTGGTGCGTGTTGGATTGCCTTGCATTTTTTATTTCCTTCTATTCGGTTTTCACTGAACCGTAAAATGCTATTTATCATTTTTCTTGCTTACTTTAGCTGAAAAAAGTGGAGAGGATGATCAAAGTTTATTTAGTAAATGATAATGTTTGTTGATTTTTTCGGTGATAAAAAATAATTTTAATTAATTAATTTTAGTCACAATAAATTTGTTGATTATTGTACTAGGAATAATAGCTCATTAAAATTGATTTTTAGCTCCTCTAAGCTGTTATAATTACTGAAATTTTGTCTGAACACATAGTTTGTTCTGCATATAACATCATATGCAGTTCTAAAACCCTTGGGACCAATTTGCGAATCGCACAGGCAAGCAAATACCGCATATATCTGCAGGGGAATATGTTTTGAACAACAGAGCTTGATGTATCAATCTCAAAGGAAATAATGAAACTTTCATGGTTCACAAATGTTATAAAAAGTTCTTATGTTCTTATTTCATTGGATCACACAATTTTTCTTCCTATTGGGTAAAAACCACTGGGGCAAGAAACTGAAAATTGTGATTTCATGTTGTTCCATGATAAGGGAGCAATCTGAGCTTCCAACTATGTACCAAATTATGTCAATACATATCAAATTTATGCTAACTGTTCCAGCATTTTACTCTTAACACGTGTTCTTACCAAGTATTTTAAATATTTAATTACCGAACACTCCTTTTTTCTTTTCTCTCTCCAATTGACTCGTCGTTCATGATATAAGTTATGTTTTATAGAGAATTTTTTTTTTTTTTTTGAGTTAAATTTCATTCTGGTCCCTAAAAAATACAAATTTAGGTTATTTTTGGAAAAAATATAATATTAATCCCTTAAAAAAGGGACATATAAGTTTTAATGTCTTATGTTATGTTTTGAACACAATTAGTTTCTTTGGGTGTTTAATATTTTAAAGTATTTGTTTTCGTTGTTAGGATTATCAAAGAATCACCATCTCATGTAGTAATTATCATCTAAATCTGCATGCATTTTACAGTTGAATATGATCTAGAAAGACTTAATTTTTATGTTTTGTGAGAGATTAATATTCTATTTTTCAAAAGACTAAAGAGAGTTTTTATTTATTTAATAATATAACTTAATTAAATATTACAATGGTTAAAAATAGTAATTTATTTTTTCCTCCAATTTTAAAAATATCTTCCCCCTTGTCAAGCAAACACAATATATAACTAAATTATCTCTTTTCTTTCTTCCCTTCTATTAAAAATATCACCTCTAAGTTTAAACATAACTAAATCAAAACTCAAATATTAAGAAGTTTCATAACAATGAATGAAAATTTTCAAATGAGGAAGATAAATAATGCATCTCAAAGTTAATAAATGTCAAAATCCAATACAATAAAAATGTATGACGTAAAAAGATATTAAAAAAAAATGTTATAAGAAATCTATTGCATAGAGGAGAAAGCACTAAGTTTGTAGGTTTGTTGATCATTTTAAGCGAGAGTCAACACTCATTTAATTCTTTAATATATATATATATATATATAATATTATTTGAAAATATAATATTTAAATATGTGATAAAAATTAAATCATCCATCAAATTTACTTAAGCGAATCTGTCAACGTTAATTACCATCTACAAAAAAGAAAATTGTTCAATTTTTTTATTGAGAAAGTTTTTAATTTTTGTACATATTTTTGAAGAAGTAATTCAATCAAAGTTGAACCAAAATCATATATGAAAATCTACCATTTGAGATAATCCCTAATTCAAGTTCATTCTCAAGTTCAAAGATAAAAAAATAAACAAAGACAAAAAATAGAATAAAAACAAAATCACTCTTTGATCCTCTATCATCACGGTATCAAGAGCTAATTCATAATGTGTTTGGGATATGATTTGAACACAAGACAACATAGTGAAGCAACAATGGTTTTTACTATTAGGTGTTTCAATTCAATTATCTACAGTAGCAACTTTATTAATATGTAATCATGCAACAATAGTTTTTACTCGTTGGTTATTTTACAATTGCCTATTAGCACTATATGTTCAAAGAACTCTAAAATTAAACACATAAGTAATTACTAATATTAAACGCATAAGCAATTTTTATTTAGTAGTGATTTAATAACCCATTTAGTCAAGGGTTATTTTGTTAAAAATATAGTTAATACATCTAATAATTTAAAAATAGTTTTATGAAAATGGACTATACTAAACACATAGGTAATTACTTCTAAAACGAAACACATAGATTTGTATTCCTATCTAAATTTCCAATTTTTCAGCACAACTTAGAGAATTTTCATGGATTGGTCCAATGTTAAGAAGTGTTACATACCAAAGTTCATTGAAGGAATCACAGGAGACTCCATGCATTAGAAAATAACATAGGTTAATAAATAAATAAATAAATACCATTTTGTGAAAATAAATATATAAAAATTCAATATTATTGAATTGACAAGAGTTATGAAAGAGCATAAACACAACAATAATAACCTTAGTGCACTCCATCATTATGTTGTTTATTGAGTCAAAACAAATTGAAGATGGATATAGTTTTATTCTTATGATATAAGCATTTCTATCTTAATTAAAAGTATAACAAACTGTGAAGTGGGGTATGAAGATTGAAGACAAATAAACACACCCCCCAACAAGGAGAAAGAACAAGATCCTGAAATTATGGTCTAACAGAATAAAAATAGGAAGAAAAGAAAAAACGGGAATGAAGGAAACAAAAAAGCTGAGGGGAAGAAAGAGTCTGATGAAGTGTTTTAGTTCCTTGTGTTTAGGGCAAAAATAAGGAAGGATGTGATATATACTATGCATAAATATAAGAAGAACACAATATGTTATCACAGTTCTCGAAGCTCCAAATCATAATAACTAGGGGTGGACAATATATTCGGACCGACCGACCCATTAGAATATTTAAGTTTGCGGGCGGATTTTTACGGGTTGGTGGGTTATTCGGGTAAAAAATAAGGATTTAAAATGGGTTTAGCAGTCGAATTCGGGTGATTAATTTAGACCCGTCGATACCTAAATCCGACCAAATTTATTATTATTATTATTATTATTATTATTATTATTATTATTATTAATATTATTATACATTATAATACAAATGCCACACATGTTCATAGATACATAAGGCCCAACACGGCCCAAATCAATTTTTAGTTTGTTTTTATAAAAAAGGTACAATTAATAAATAGAAACTTGAATCTATTAAAATCCTAATCTCACATTTTTTCTCTCTCTCTATTCCAGCTGCCGCCCCCACCCTCACTTTCACGTCTCACCATTTTCTATTGTTGTTTTGAAAGTTATTATAATTTTGTGTGTGTTTTGGTTTGCTCTTCTCGTCGAAGTTACTCTTATGTATTTGGATTTGATCTAGTAGAAACTTTTTTTTTTAATGAAAACGGCTCAAAAAACATATTAACTCTTCAAAGGTTACCCGATAAATCCGACCGTTTAACCCGAGACCCGATCTAAACCGCTATAAAAAAGGGTCGAAAATGGATCTATATGTGTCACCCGTGAGTTGATTCGGATGTGGGATTTGAAACCCGAACACGTCCGATGTCCACCCTAATAATAACAATGGCTTTAATATGAATCAGACATGAACTGTGAGGCTATAATGTCAGGGAAAATATAGGCTTTTCTTTTTGTGCAGCCTAGGCTGTTGGATTTTGATCATTTGATTCCTAATTTTGACATAATTAATAATTCAACAATGTTCATACAATACATGATAAATCTAATATTTGAATTGAGCAAGATTTCAGGAACAACAATCAAATCCTACACACTTGGAACAGGTTGCTTGAAACACAAGAATTCAACAAAAGTTGACTTTTGACTGAAGCAAATCGATTGGGAAATCGATTTCATAACAAGGGTGTAAGGAAACACAACTGTTTGTGTTGGTATAATCGATTGGGCAATCGACTGACTGAATTAGAAATGAAAATTGCACAAGTCAGTAGCACCCCAGTTTTGAGGGTAATCGATTGACAAATCGATTATACATCTCACAAAGTAAACCTGATTGAAATACATCGATTGGGAAATCGATTGGACAAGTCACAGTGGAACCCCAGTTTTAAGGGTAATCGATTGGCAAATCGATTACTTAAAATATCACTTGCAAAATAACCTTTCCTGTGACATACAAATCGATTGGACAATCTATGTTGTAAAATTTCAATCAAGTCAAATTTGGTTGCAATCGATTGGCAAATCGATTGAACTAAATCCCAGGTAAGAACATTTTCAGACAAATACATACAAATCGATTGGCACGTCGATTAGTATCAAAATAGCTGAGTCACTGACTTAAACACAATCGATTGGCAAATCGATTGACAGAACCTTTGAAAACCCAGTGAACTCTGAGCGTGTGATCAAATCGATTTTAAGTATTTGTTAATCGATTATGAAGACTTGATAAATCGATTACGCAATCGATTGATATGTGTTTCAGTTTGAACATAACATCTGCAATCGATTACGAAATCGATTCATATCAATCTTAACATAATTACTGAAAAATTGTTGTTTAAAGAATCGATTGGTAAATCGATTGGCTTATATAGTTTCAAGATTCAAGAAAAACAAGACACACGATAATCGATTGGCAAATCGATTAGACTGGTTTATCACTTTACGAAATCGATTGGTAAATCGATTGATTAATATGTTTTTCAGAAACTATATAAACTGTCTTCAATCTTTCTTTCAATAAGGTTAATGATAATGATATTAATAACAATCTGAAATATACTTTGAATATTCTTGATATACAATAACACTTGGTTAATACACAGAGATTACTTTTTCAGATCAAAGAAAAAGAAGATTATCAACAATCAAAAGAAAGCTGGAAAAGTGATCTTGAAAGACAAGGGTTCTCATAAACAATCTTTGAATATCCAGAATTGTGAGAAGCCACATTGACCAAGATTGAAGACTATTTTTTTTGTGTCTTTCTTAATTCTGTTTGTAACAATTCTTTGAAACAAAAACGAAAGCGAGAAAAGCCAGCTAGAAACTGGTGGCTACTTTCTTGGGTGAGAGTGCTCAACAAGAAAGAGTCGGACTTTGATTCTGTGTTAGATTGCTGAGTATCTACAAGGATCAGAGGGTGATCAATAGGAAAGAGATCATTAAGATAGATAGGTTTCGGGGAGGAAACTGGACAATCTGTAATTGATTCTTTCTATTGGAGAAGAAAATCTGAAATCCGTTTGGATTTTCAGGACTGGATGTAGGTTGTCAAGTTGACAACTGAACCAGTATAAATTCTTGGTGCAATCTTCTCTAACCCTTAACTCCTTTGATTTACTATCTTGATATATCTGTATATGTGATTAATGTTAGATGCATGTTAAACATATTCTGTGATAAGTAATATTGTTTAATCTGATAATTTGTCTTGTATGCATCTTGGTTAATTTCATATCAATCTAATAAAACTTGCTAATCTTGTATGCCACAATTTAATTTCCGCTGTGTGTATGAAATTGATTTAATTTCATAAAGAATGATACATTCTGATATATTCCGATTATTACGAGGTCGTACCAACCAACAATTGGCCTCAGAGCCTAACTTTTCGAGAGGTAACACTCATAAAAGCACTATGGCCTCAAACGATTTTCTGGGAGAAGGCGCATCGTTAGCAAGACCTCCAGCTTTCAACGGAACAGCTTATATGTACTGGAAGCACAGGATGCTAATCTTCTTGGAAGCTAGTGGCATAAACATCCTTGACGCTGTTGAAAACGGTCCATATATTCCCAAGATTGCAGGAACAAATGACTCAATGATTCTCAAGCCTAGAGCCGACTGGTCAGATGATGACAAGAAAAAGGTAGGTTATAATGCTAAGGCTAAGAACATTATAACATCTGCTCTTTGTGCAGAAGAATTCTTTATAGTGTCAAACTGCAAGTCAGCAAAAGAAATGTGGGACATTCTTCAAGAAACACATGAAGGAACCACAGACGTGAAGAGAGCTCGCGTAAACACACTTATGCACGAATATGAGTTATTCAGCATGAAAGGGACGAATCCATCAGTGATCTGCAAACCCAGATTCACAACATTGTGAATAATCTTCATGCATTGGGAAAACAAGTGGACAACTGCAACTTTGTTTGGAAAACTAAGGGAACATGAAATGGAATTACATCGACTGGACGAATCAGAAATGGAAAGCCGCAAAAAGAAAGGACTATCCCTGAAGGTTCAAGCCCAGCAATCGAAAACTGAATTAGATAGCTGCTCAGATCAATCCAGTAGTGAATCTGAAGAGCCGGAAATCGGGTTGCTTGTCAAGAAATTCAAGAAGTTTCTGAAGAAGAAAGACAACAAATTCAGAAAACCATCTAGCTCCAAGACTACTGACAACAAGACCATTACATGCTATGAATGTGGCAAAACTGGTCACATAAAGTCAGAATGCTACAAATTGCAAAACAAGAATAGAGCTACAAAATCAAAAGGCAAGGAACCAGTCACCAAAACCAGAAAAGCTTATATTGCATGAAATGATAATGATGAATCCTCAGCCTCTTCTGATGAAGAAGAAGTCAATTTGTGTCTCGGCAAATACAGATTCAGAATCAGAAAATGAGGTTAGTTCACAA
>PGWS01024186.1:0-10991 GCA_002896235.1 Cicer reticulatum | reverse complement strand
ATAATTAATATTATTTTAAAATATGTGCATACATTGAGAAAACAAATAAATATCTTCAACAAGTAACTCAATATTATATAGTTTGATTTTGTTAAAATTTATTTAATGGCTTCTAATTTTTCAAACAAAATTTTGCCATTAAAATTAAAGAATTATAATTTTTTTCTTCAAATTTTAAGATGTTTACAATAAATTTTTAAGTTATTATTAAAGAATGATCAAACTTCTAAACTGAACAAAATTAAAAAATATTATCATTATATTGTTATACACCAATTTTTTTAGGTGGGGTTTTGTTAATTTTTCGTCTTATTAATAATTTTATTATATTATTTATATATTAATATCATATATCCTAACTAATATTACTAAAGTATACATTGTTGCCCCTATAAATTTGGGATCCTATACGGTTGTCCATCTCAACCACTTGATTTAGGTAGATTTGTGAATTAGGATTTTTTTTTATTAAAAATTAATTATATTTATAAAAACCAGAATGATAACTTCTAACATTATACATAAAAAATCATCTAACAAAGCAAAATGTGGGTACACCATTTGAACTTAAAAAGGAGCATTGCGACCAAGCTGAGCTAAGAAATAAGTATATCTATTTGTTTATCTTGGAGAATAATTAAGGGAGTAGACTCAGTTCATCTATGCAATTTAGAGATAATCTCTTTGAAAAAGATAAACAAGAGAGTAAAATGAGTTTAACATTTCTTGATATGGAGAGGAGGATCACGTAGTCAGTTTCAAAAATAACTCTACGATATCTTTATCACGAGCCAATAAATTACCATTGTGAAAAGCCTATAATTCATAAAATAAAGAGCTACTGGATATCACTTTGCAATAGAAAGCACATATGAACTCGCCATTATGATCATGAAGGATTCTCCACAAGCCGAGAAGCCATCAATTATATGGGTGTAAGCACCATCAATGTTCATCTTGATAACCCTCACATGGGTTTAATCTATGCTTTTTGATTAAGGTTAATCAAGTTCTGCTTCAGAACCTTACTCTTGATCAAAGAGTTATGAATAAAGTCAATTTGGTTAGAAATACAAAACCACAAATCACTCATAATATTTGTACTTTGGGAGAAATCCAAAGAGATTTGGTCTTTCTAGAGTTCATTAACTGCCACACCAAAGAATATTTTCCATGCCAAAGGGATGTTTCCAATGTTGTTGTAAGTAAGATTTTATTCAAGCCAAGCATAAGTACCAAGGCTAAAGAATTTACTCCAAAATTCAGGCTTAGTAACTCTATTCCGAAGTAGTTGGACATCTTCACAATCGCTCATGACATGCATATGGGTCTCAGGTGCAGAGAGACAACGCTGCCAGAGGTCTTTAAAGGTCATGCCTCTATAATATCTATTAACATTTGTTAGGATTTCTCGTGTGTCATCTTCCAAAGCATTGTCCTAACTCTTGCTAGGCTTTACCAATTAAAAACCTCCTTGAACAATATTATCGAGTCAACACTGGTCTCATGGTTTGTTAGGTTATTATAGTCTGACTTGAGAGTTAATCGGTCGCCAAAGGCTGATAGCCATGTGGGAAAATCTGGAGAAGCATTGGTTGAAGCCTTCGTGGGTCGAATTTTTTCATAAATTGACTCAGGAAGAATTTGATGCAGTTTACTCCAATTCCAATTTGTACTATTGGTGTAGCTCGATACAAAAAACTCATTCTCTTGGTGGAATGGCTTAAGGTATTGAGTCAACAAGCTTTCCACAATGTAGTAACTAGTGGTCCTTCCAAAAATTTGTATAATGGTCATCACGAATAACCCATTGTACATTACTTTCGGTATTGGCCCATACTTTACAAATATTAATCCAAGTATTAGAAGCAATTTGCATTTTTGGATAAGAGGAGTGTTCATAATGCAACAATTATACTTGGTCTGTGCTAGTTGAACCCAAAATTTATGTATGTTCGCAACTAGTTGTCAGGAAAGTTTGGTCATATATGATTGATTAGCGACTTTGAGATTCTTGAAGCCAAGTCCCACTTCTCCTTGTTTGGCTTTGAAATTGGTTTTCCAAAAGATCAAATTATATACTTTTATTCGTTGTACCTATCCCATATGAAAAGGTTGCAACATAATATTTAAGCTTTGTACAAATAGGACAAGCAATTGACATGGTTTTGCATCAAACCATTTAAGCAGGCAATGCTAGATACATAGATTGAACAAGAGTACTCTACTGCAAATGAAAGACGCTTTTAAGCTTTCCAAATTGAGAGTTTTAAAAAAGATTTAGTATAATACAGATAAAACATAATAAATCTTTTGAGACTCGTTATGATAAAAGGAACACAAGATCATGCTCCAATGTTTATAGTTAGGTCAATCACTAAAATAGTTTCTTAAAGAAGCCGCTTCCGTAGTTGACATATTTTTAGGGAAAATACCAGTTGGATTTATTTATGTTGATCTTTTGGCAAAATTGCGGCGGCACAGTTGTGGTCAAAATGGATTTAATGAGTTGAATTTGTTCTATACTAGCCTCATCTACCAAAATAGTTTTATCGACAAAGAATATGTGTGAGAGGATAATTTTCCCCACCCTACTAAAATGAAGAGGTTGTCATAGGTCGTTTGTAATCAAATCTTTGATTATGTGGCTCAATATCACTATCTTTCCATATCAGTATCTTTAATAGACAAAAATGTAGATGTGGTATAAAAAGGAACGAGGGGGCCTCCAACTGAACAATAGAGGTTGTGATAGAATTGGATCACAAGATTCCTAACATCATTATCTTCAAAACCCCATGAGTTATAATCCGTTTTGAGTGCATATATTGTACTAAATCTATGCCTTTTTAGAGTTGACAAGTGGAAGAATCTATTATTAAGATCTCATTATTAGGTCCATTTGTATCTAGATTGTTGGAACCGGTAGCTTTCCTCTGTCTTATATAAGGAGTTACACTCCTTCCAAAGCTCTTGCCTTAACTCAACTAGGTTCTAGTTTGTACAACTTGCAAGAGCTTGGGTAATACCTCATAATCTTTTAAGAGCATGTTTTTTAATACAAAGATGTTACCAAATGTATGATGACTCCAAAAGTGCAAAGTATATGTTAGATTTTTGATATTAGAGGACCAATCATTTGAGTTAATCTATTAATCTCTAATCTGATTATCAAAGTCAGCATGTTCAAGGCATGCACCTAAAACTTTAAAGTAGTTCCATTGAGGAGGAAGTTGACCACTAAGCAATTGAAGCCAAAGACCATGGTGATTAGAAGAAGGGATAGAAAGATGAATAACCAAACTATTCGGGAAGAGTTCATACTAAAAAGTATTACAAAGAACCCCCAATTAAATCTCTCTTTCAGTTGGATGCGCATCCA
Organism: Cicer reticulatum; assembly: GCA_002896235.1. Lineage (NCBI taxonomy): Eukaryota > Viridiplantae > Streptophyta > Magnoliopsida > Fabales > Fabaceae > Cicer > Cicer reticulatum. Next base: position 7,609 of record PGWS01024186.1, on the reverse strand, counting down.
GGTAAAAGGATGGCCAGAGAAGTCAAGATCAATTAGATTGTTGTCCTCAATAAAATTAGCAAAGACAATTGTAGAGGTTGATTCATAGGAGCACTACCTGATTTTTTTGTGAGCTGCAAGGACAATGTTAAAAGCCACAACAATACACCAAGGACCATTTATGGTTGAATAGAAATCATGAATTTATTGTCAGATTCGAAACTAAAACCAAGGTTAGGTTTAGCATACGAAAAGGAGAAATGCTAGAGTGAGGGGGTTTCTACATTAATCTTAATATGTATACATTATTTAGATGAATAGATACTTTGGATTTTTGGGCAAGAAGATTACCACATACACCAAGTCCCACCAAAGAAGCGATCGTCAACTTCAAAGCTATTAGGGAACCCAATTTTACAAATGATGTCATCAGCTCTTGTTCCACTATGAGGTTCAAGGAGCGTAATAAAGTCAAGATTCTACATCTTCACGTAATCTTTAGAAAAGGCTAAGGAAATTGCGGCCGTTAACACCGCGAAAATTCCACATTAGGAAATTCATGTGGAACCAATTGGATTAGGGGCCATAGAAAATCCTTTAGGTTCTTTATGCAACTCTGCATTATTAGTACTTTGTACCTCCATAGATTCAATTGGAATCTGTTGGAGACTAACATCGATTGCATCTTAATCTGCTCGATGTTTCTCCGCTAATTCAATATATTTTGTATCGGGCATAACCCCTTGGGTGATAGGGGATTGCTCCCAAAATTTACTTTCACCCACACCCTCGATCTATTAATGTTGAAGGTATCTAATTTATTCCGATATAAGGTTCTCATCTTTCTTCTTCTTTTGACTTTCATGAGAATTTTGTTGTTGACTAGCAATTTTGATGACAACTTGTTTGACATGTGCCTTCACAACATTCTTTTTAGTTATCGCTCATTGGTTAATGAATCTAGCGTTATTACCTTATTGGATTTTTTTAATAGATTTTTTACCTTAGTTTGAGTTACAAACTTTTTGCTGAGGTGGCTTCTGCGTTGTGGCTAATTTAAAGCTCATGTTAGAATCCACTTTAGGATTAGTAGTGTCTTTTTTAGTTTGACTTGACTCTGCATGGTTAGAGTTATCATTTTTTAGAGAGTCAAATATATTCTTATGATTTTTATCTCCTAGAGTTATCCTAATTGTTTTCTTTCTTTGAATTGTGCATAAGGTGGACATTTGACCAACATCCAATGAGTAAAATAAGCTTCCTCGTTGCTATCTTTTGTAACTATATTTGATATCTCCTCCCTAGATTTCGTAGTATCTTTCTGGGAAATAACAACCACTACGGGGTCGGTTAGGGTTTGCAGTTTGAGGTATTCTCCTTGTGTTTGCCCTAGAGCATGCAATTTTGATGTCGTGGTTGTTTTTGCATGCTATATGCAACTTTCAATCTTATGTCCATGTTTACCATAATTGAAACATATAGAATGGAGTCCATCATACTCTAATGGAAATTTGTATCCTCTTATCATTATAAACGAAACCAATGGTTTTTCCAAATTGTTGCACTTTAGTCCTTTGAATCCTAATTTTGATATAATTAACAAACATACAATGTTCATACATCATATGATAAATCTAACATTTTAATTGAGCAAGATTTCAGGAACAACAGTTCAATCGTACACACTTGATACAAATTGCTTGGAACACAAGAAATCAACAAAAGTTGATCATTGACTGAGTAAATCGATTGGGAAATCGATTTCATAACAAGGGTGTAAGGAAACATAACTGTTTGTGATTGTATAATCGACTAGGCAATCGACTGGCACAATTAGAAATGAAAATTGCACAAGTCAGTGGCACCCTGTTTTACAGGCTAATCGATTGGCAAATCGATTGTACACATCACAAAGTAAAACTGATTGAAACCAATCGACTGGCAAATCGATTGGTCAAGTCACAGTGAGAATCCAATTTCTAGGGTAATCGATTGGCAAATCGATTGCTTAGATAATATTTGAAAAATAACTTGACCTGTGACAAACACAATCGATTGGACAATCTATTGTGTGAATTTCAATCATGTTAAGTTTGGTTGCAATCGATTGGGAAACCGATTGAACTAAACATCAGGTAAGAACTTTTCAGGCAAATACTACCAAATCGATTGGCACGTCGATTAACATCAAAATAGCTAAGTCACTGTCTTGAACACAATCGATTGGCAAATCGATTGCAAAGAACCTTTTTGAAATCACAGTGAACTTTGAGCTTGTGGCCAAATCGATTCTCAGTATTTGTAAAATCGATTATGAGACTTAATAAATCGATTAAGTAATCGATTGGTGTGTTTTTTACTTTGAACAAAACACCTGCAATCGATTATGAAATCAATGCATATAAGTCTTAACATAATTCACTGAAAAGAGTTTGTTTAAAGAATCGATTGACAAATCGATTGGCTTATGTAGTTTCAAGATTCAAGAAAAACAAGACCCGCGATAATTGATTGGCAAATCGATTAGACCTGTTTTATAACTTTATTGAATCGATTGGCAAATCGATTTATTAGTTGTTTTTCAGAAACTATATAAACTGTTTTCAATCATTCTCTCAAAAACAATGATAAACACTCATAAACTCTCATTAACAAAATACAACACATTGTTAACATTCTGATATTGCTTTTTCAGATGAAAGCCAAAAAGATTATCCATAATCATTGAGAGAGCTGAAAAAGTATTCTTGAGAGAAAAGACAATGTTCTCATAATCCATCATTGAATAACCAGATTCGTGAGAAGACACATTGATTCAAGATTGAAGACTTCTTTTATTCTGTTTGAAATAAATACTTTGTAAAGAAAACGACTGCTAGAAATCCAGCTAGAAACTGGTGGCGATCTTCTTGGGTGAGAGGCCTCATCAAGAAGGAGCCGTACTTTGATTTTGTGTGAGTCTGCTGATTGACTACAAGGATCAAGGGGTGAGCAATAGGAAAGATATTGTGAGAGATAGATAGGTTTCGAGGAAACTGGACAATCTGTAAATAATTCACAATTCTTTCTATTGGAGAAAAAGCTGAAATCCAGTTGGATTGTCAGGACTGGATGTAGGTTGTCTCGTTGACAACTGAACCGGGATAAATCTTGGTGCATTCTATCCTCTATCTTTTTACTTTTAATTGCTAATCGTGTATGACGCATTAAAATTCCGCTGTGTATGTAATATTGCTTTAATTTGATTAAAGACTGATATATTCTGATTATTTCGAGGTCATAATAATCAACAATTGGCCTCAGAGCTTGACTTTTCGAGAGGTAAAACTCATAAAAGGAATATGGCCTCAACTGATTTTCTGGGAGAAGGCGCATCACTAGCAAGACCTCCAGCATTCAATGGAACAGCTTATATGTACTGGAAGCACAAGATGCTGATATTCCTGGAAGCCAGTGGCATATACATCGTTGACGCTGTTGAAAATGGCCCATACATTCCCAAGATTGCAGGAACAAATGACTCGATGATTCCCAAGCCTAGAGCCGAATGGTCTGAGGACGATAAAAAGAAGGTAGGTTATAATGCTAAAGCTAAGAACATTATAACATCTGCTTTGTGTGCAGAAGAATTCTTTAGGGTACAAACTGCAAATCAACAAAGGAAATGTGGGACATTCTTCAAGAAAACACATGAAGGAACCACATATTGAAAAGAGCTTTCCGCGTAAATACCTTATGACGAATACGAATTGTTCAGCTGGAGAAAGATGATCTCTTAAGTGTGATCTACAGGACGAGATTTATACACGTGATAAACAACTTCATGCACTGGGAAAACAGGTGGGAATGAACAGCAGATCGGGGAGATTATGAGGTTTCTAACCAGAGAATGGCAGCCCCAATAACTGCTATAGCTGAATCTAAGATCTAGCACAAAGATGACCAACGCAACACTATTGGAAAACTAAGGGGACATGAAATGGAACTGCATCGGTTTGGACGAATCAGAACTGAAAGCAGGAAAAATAAGGATTATCCTTGAAAGTCAAGCCCATCAATCGAAAACTGAATCAGAAAGCTGCTCAGATGAATCAGCAGTGAGACTGAAGAGCTGAGATCGGATTGCTTGTCAGAAATTTAGAAAATTTCTGAAGAAGAAAGACAACAAATTTCAGAAAGCCATCCAGCTCTAAGACTAGTGACAGCAAGACAATTACATGCTATGATGCTGGTAAAACTGGTCACATAAAGTCAGAAATGCTACAAGTTGCAGAACAAAAATAGAGCTAAAAACCAAAAGGCAAGGAACCAGTCACCAAAACCAGAAAAGCTTATATTGCATGGAACGACAAACGAAGAATCCTCTGCTCTTCGGATGAAGAAGAAGCGATCTGTGTCTCATGCAATACGACTCAGAATCATGAAATGAGGTTAGTTCCACAACCTAATCCACCTATAGATGGCTACAAGAAAGACTTTTCATGAGCTGCTGATGATGATGTGAATTCCATAACACAGTTGTTAGCACAAAGAATGTTGAACCAAATGAAAAATGACTATAAAGAAATTGAAAATTTATTGTGAACAACTGAAAAGTTTCACAATGACAAATCTGCAAAAATGCTTTGAACTTGAGAATAATGTTGCATCATTAAAATCTGATTTATTGAAGTTTGCTAATAGTAAAGATAAATTGAATGTCATACTTAGCAATCAAAGACATGTTCATGAAAAATCTGGTTTAGGATATACACCAAATATGCATGTTAAAAGAAATAAAAACAGATATGGTATTGGTTATATGCAAACCAGAAATGTCAAACATGGTCAAAAATCTGCTATTGCTAAGAGTATGTATGACATCTTTACTAGACCAAACATACATTCATCCTTTGATGGCAAATGTCATTTCTGTTGCAGAAAGGGACATTTTGTGTCAAATTGCAAATTTTAAAAATTAGCCAATAGAGGATGGAAGCAAGTTTGGATAGCAAAGAAATCTGTGTTTGACACTGACCATCCAGGACCAAATTTAAATTGGGGACCTAAAACAAAATTATGATTGTATGGTGCAGGTGTGCTTGACATCCACTAAGCATTCATGGTATTTAGATAGCGGATGCTCAAAGCACATGACAGGTGACAAATCCAAATTCCTGTCCTTGACATTAAAGGAAGGAGGCTTTGTCAAATATGGTGACAACAACAGAGGAAAGATTATTGGAATTGGCGACATAGGCAATGAGTCAACTGCAGTAATCAAAAATGTGTTATACGTTGAAGGATTGAAACACAACTTGCTGAGTATAAGTCAGCTGTGTGATAAAGGTTTTCAAGTAAGTTTTTCATCACAATCTTGCATTATTGAGCATAAAGATGACAAACCCATAAAGCTAGTTGGTGACAGAATTAATAACATTTACATGTTAGATTTCAATTCTGTACCAAGTACTATATGCTGCTTGTTGTCTAATTCAGATGAAACATGGCTTTGGCATAAAAGAATAGCTCACATACATATAAATCATTTGAATAAACTTGTTAGCAAACAACTAGTCTTAGGTCTACCAAATAGGAAGCTTTCTAAGGATAGACTGTGTGATTCATGTGAGAAAAGTAAACTGGTTAAGACTCCTTTTCCCTCTATAGATTTGGTTAGACACAATAGAGTTTTGCAGCTAGTTCACATGGACCTTTTTGGACCTGCCAAGTTAAGAAGGTGGAAACCTGTATGGATATGTGCTGGTTGATGATTACTCAAGGTTCACATGGACTTACTTTCTGGTCATAAGAGTGTACTTCTCAATTTTAGAAATTTTGCTGCGTTTAGTTTCAAATGAGAATGAACCAAAATTGTTTCAATAAAACAGTGATACATGGAAGGTAAATCCAAAATTTGATTGCTTTTTCAAATTATTGTGAACTACATGGGATCAACCACAATAATTTCTGCCACCTGGACACCACGCAGGAATTGGAAGGTAGGTGGAGAGGAAAATAGGATCCCTTGAGCAGTTAAGCTAGGACCATGTTAAGAGGACTCCAAACCTACCTAAGTACTTTTGGGGCAGATGCATTAGTACGCACTCAATGTTGTCATAGAGTCTTCATTAGGGCCCCTGCTTAGAACACACCCTATGAGCTTTACAAGGGTAGAAAACCAAACCTTTCCTACTTTAGAATCTTTGGTTGTAAGTGTTTTGTGTTGAACAATGGCAAAGAACACCTAGGAAAGTTTGACCCTAAGGCAGATTAAGGTATCTTTTTAGGATATTCCCAAACTAGTAAGGCCTATAGAATCTACAACAAAAGAACAAAGACCATAGAAGAGTCAGTTCATGTAAAGTTTGATGAATTATTTACAAGAAACTTGAACAAAACTCCTTCTAAGGTTGATGACATTTTGGACGAAGTTGTAGAATCTGAACCACTAGAACAACCTATAGCTGACCCTCCAACTAGATCAGACCTTGTAGAACCTATAGAAACCAGTGAGTTGCCTAAGGAATGGAAGTTCCACAGAAACCACCCTTTAGACAACATTATAGGCGATATCTCTAAAGGTGTTGCAACTAGGAGAAACCTTAGTCAGTTTTGTAACTTTACAGCCTTTGTATCTCAGATTGAACCTAAGAACATTAAGGAAGCCCTGTTAGATAGTGAGTGGATACTTGCTATGCAAGAGGAGTTAAACCAGTTTGAGAGAAACAAGGTGTGGAGTTTAGTACCTAGGCCAGAGGGTAAGCATGTCATATGAACCAGATGGGTTTTCAGAAACAAGTTGGATGAGAATGGTGTGATAACAAGGAACAAAGCAAGATTAGTAGCCAAGGGTTATAGTCAAGAGGAGGGAATAGATTTTGATGAAACCTATGCCCCAGTAGCTAGACTAGAAGCCATAAGAATTTTATTGGCTTATGCTTGTATAATGGACTTTAATCTTTATCAAATGGACGTGAAAAGTGCCTTTCTCAATGGTGACCTTCAAGAGGAAGTTTTTGTTAGCCAAACACCTGGTTTTGAAAATCCTGATTTTCCTAATCATGTGTATAAGCTCTCAAAGGCCCTCTATGGGTTAAAACAAGCTCCAAGAGCTTGGTATGAGAAGCTCAGCAATTTCCTTATTCAAACAAAACTTTTTAAGAGGAAATGTTGACAAGACCCTTTTCACAAAAACTACTGGAAATGATATCTTGCTTGTCCAAGTATATGTTGATGACATAATATTTGGATCTACAAATAATAAACTGTGCAAAGAATTTGAAAATTTGATGAAAGGTAAATTTGAAATGTCAATGATGGGTGAACTGTCATATTTCTTGGGATTTCAAATTAACCAAAGCAAGCAAGGCATTTTCATTAGTCAATCTAAATACTGTTCTGATTTGATAAAGAAATTTAACTTTGAAAATCTTAAATTCATTGATACACCCATGAGTCAAGGAAATTTCTTAGACCGAGATGAGAAAGGTAAACCTGTAGATGTTACTAGATTTCGTGGTATGATAGGATCTCTGCTCTACCTTATAGCAAGCCGACCAGACATCATGTTCAGTGTTTGTATGTGTGCAAGGTATCAATCAAATCCAAAGGAATCTCACTTCAGTGCAGTTAAGAGAATTTTCAGATA
>PGWS01024184.1:0-10956 GCA_002896235.1 Cicer reticulatum | reverse complement strand
GAGACCCTTATATCATTCGTCGCCAAAATTTATAACTGTGTTTCGAGTTCCGCGTCAGATTTCAAACACAAGCCATAGTCTTTTTCAAAAATACGGATTTCGGCCCATTTTAGGTTGGATCATATGAATATCGCCCAAAAGTCCAGATTAAATCGCAGGACCGGGAGACCCTTTAGCATTCTTCCCAAAATTCATAACCGTTAATGTTTCGAGTTCCGCGGCTGGATTTCAACACTAGCCCAAGTCTAGTCCGAAACTACATATTTAGTCCATTTTTATCGAGGCTACGAAAATCGCCAGAAAAGTCCAGAATAAAATTCAAACTGAGAGACCCTATAGTAGCATTCTTCTCCAAAATTTATAACTGTGTTTTGGGTTTTGGTCCAGATGAAATTGAGGACCGAGAGACCCTTATAGCATTTTTCTCCGTAAATTGATAATTGTGTTCCGAGTTCCATTTCGGATTTCAATAGCCATGTTTTGGTCACAAAATACGAATTTCGGTCCATTTCAGTAAAGGTGGTATATAAAAATCACCGGAACATACCAGATAAAATTGAGGACCAGGAGACCCTTATAGTCATTCTCTCCTCAATTATATAACAGTGATTTGGATTACGAGTCCAGATTTCAAACACTAGCCATCTTGTTGTCCGAAAATATTATATATTTTGGTCCATTTTTGTCGAGGTAGGAAAATCGCCTGAAATCCACATGAAATCAACGACCGAGATACTGTTATAGCATTCTCCTTCTAATTTTTTTATTGTATTTGGGTTCCATGTCAAATTTTAAACACTAGCCATCGTCTACTGGTTTGAAAAATAAAGATTTCAATCCATTTTAGTCTAGTGGTATGAAAATCGTCCGAAAGTCCAGATAAAAATCGAGGACCATGAGACCCTTATAGCATTCTTCTCAAAAATTTATAACTGAGTTTCAGGTTCCGCATCAAATTACAAACACTAGCCCTCGTCTGTTCCGGAAAATACTGATTCCGGTCCATTTTTGTCAGGTGGTATGAATGTCGCCCAAAAAGTCTGGTGAAATCGAGGACCGTGAACCCTTATGGCATTCTTATCGAATATTCATAACTATGTATCGTTCCGTGGCAGATTTCAAACACTAGCTATCGCCTGTTCGAAATAACAGATTTTGGTTCATTTTTGTAGAGGGATACGAAAAATTGCCCAAAAAGTCCACATGTGAAACGAGGAGAAGAAGATCCTTGTAGCATTCTTCTCCTCTAAATTTATAAACTAAGTTTCCAATTTGCGTCATATTTTCAAACCACTAGCCATTGTCTGGTTCGAAAATACGAATTTCGGTCCTTATCGGTGGTACGAAAATCGCAATAAAAAGCCAGATGAAAATCGAGGATCAGGAGACCCTTAAAGCATTCTTCACCAAAATTAATATATGTGTTTCGGGTCCACGTCAAATTTGAAAAACTAGCCCTCGTCTGGTTCCGAAAATACAGATTTTGGTCAATTTTTGTTAGGTGGTACGAAAAATCGCTCCCAAAGTCCCACATGAATCAGGACAAAAAGACTCTTATACCATTCTTTTTCTTAAATTTATAAATTATATCGGGTTCCGCGTCCAGATTTCAAACTCTAGCCATCGTCTTATTGGAAATTATGGATCTCCGTCCATTTTGGTCGGTGTATGAAAATCACCCGAAAAGTATAGCTGAAATCGAGGATCGGGTGACCCCTATAGCATTCTTATCCTAAATATATTAACAATTTTTCTCATTCGGGTCAGATTTCAAACACTAGCCTCGTCTGGTCTGAAAATACATATTTTTTCCATTTTAGTCGAGGGTTCGAAAATTGCACGAAATTCCAGATGAAATCGAGGACCGAGAGGACCCTTATAACATTTTTCATCTAAATTTATAATTGTGTATAGATATCTGCTTCGAATACAAACACAAGCCTTTGTCTTGTTCGAAAATACGAATTTCAGTCCATTTTAGTCGAGTGGTACGAAAATCCACAGTCCAGATGAAATCGAGGACTGAAGAACCTTAAAGCATTCTTCTCCTAAATTTATAACAGCATTTTGAGTTCCGCCGTCTAAAATATAACAGCGTTCGAGTTCCGCGTTTCGCGCCAAATTTCAAACACTAGCCATCGTCTGTTCGAAAATTACAAAATTCGGTCCATTATTGTCGAGGGTACGAAATCGCCCGAAAGACCGAACGAAATCGAGGACTGAGAGGACCCTTATAACATTCTTCTCAAAATTTATAATTGAGTTTCGGGTTCCGCTTCATATTTCAAACACTAGCAATTATTCTTGTTCATAAATACGGATTTCGAGTCAATTTTTAGTCGAGAGGTTACGAAAATCACTCGAAAGTACAGATGAATCGAGACCTGGAAACCCTGATAGCATTCTTCTCCTAATTATGTAACATGTTTTGGATTCCGAGTTAGATCAAAACACTAGCCATCGCCTGGCCCGAAAATATAGATTTTGGCCATTTGGTCGGGGTACAAAATCGCCCAAAAGTCCAGATTGAAAATCGACACTGAGAGAGACTGTTATAGCAATCTTCATCTAAACTTATTATTGTATTTCGGGTTTCCATGTCAATTTTCTAACACTAGCCATCGTCTGGCAAAAATACAATTTCAATCTATTTTAGTCTAGTGGTATTGAAAATTGCCCGAAAAGTCCAAGCCTGATGAAATCGGTGGACCGGGGATACCCTTTATAGCATTCTTCTCCAAATTTATAATTGTGTTTCAGGTTCTGCGTCAAATAACAAACACTAGCCAAGCTTATGTTCCAGAAAAATACTAAATTTCGGTCCATTTGTTGGTCGGTGTATGAATATCGGCCTGAAAAGTCCAGATTAAATCGAGGATGGGGAAACCCTTATAGCATTCTTATCCAAAATTTATAAACTATGTTTCGGGTTCCACCGGCAGATTTAAACACTAGCTATCGTACTGGTTTTCAAAAATACCGATTTTGGTCAATTTTTGTTGAGGGTACGAAAATGCCCGAATAGATCCAGAATAAATCGAGGAGAAGAAGATTCTTTGTAGCATGCTTCTCCTAAATTTATAACTGAGTTTCGGTTCTACATCAAATCTTCAAACACTAGCCATCGTATGGTCCGAAAATACGAATTTCGGTCCATATTTGTCGTGTGTACGAAAATTTCTTAAAAAGACCAGATGAAATCAAGACTGGGGAGAACCTTAAAACAATCTTCTCAAAAAATTTTATATTTGTGTTCGGTTCCACGTCAAACTTCAAACACTAGCCCTCGTCTGGTCCAAAATACAGATTCGGTCCATTTTTTTAGGTGTACGAAATCGCCCAAAAGTCCAGATGAAATTGAGACCGAAGACTCTTATAGCATTCTTCTCCTAAATTTATAAATGTTATCGAGTTCCGCGTCAGATTTCAAAAACTAGTCATTCGTCAAGTTGGACATTATGGATTTCCGTCCATTTTGTCGGGGTTTACCAAAATCACTTGAAAAGTTGAGGATAAAATCGAGGATCGGTTACCCTTTTAAGCATTCTCTCCTAAATATAAACAATGTTTCTCAATCGGGTCAGGATTTCAAACACTAGCCATCGTCTGGCTAAAAATACAGATTTGGTCCATTTTTCTGAATACCTAGCCATCGTCAAGATGAAATCGAGGACGAGAGACCCTTAAACATTCTTCATCTAAAAATTATAAATGTGTATCGTGTCCGCGTCAAATACAAATACAAGCCATCGTCTTCTTCCGAAAATAATAGATTCGGTCCATTTTAGTTGAGTGGTAAGAGTCGCACCGAAAAAAGTCCTGATGAAAATCGACGACATGGAGAACCTTTAAAGCATCTTCTCCTAAATATATAAAAGTGTTTCGAGATCCTCGTTAGATATCAAACACTAGCCATCGTATGGTGCGAAATACAGATTTCGGTTTATTTTTGTCGAATGGTATGAAAATCGGCCGAAAAGTCGAGATAAAATCGAGGACCGAGAGAACCTTATAGCATTCTTATTCTAAAATTATAACTGTGTTTCGGGTTTCGCGTCAGAATTCAAACACTAGCCATAGTCTTTTTCGAAAATACGGATTTCGGTCCATTTTAGTTGGATCATATGAAAAAATCGCTCGAAAAAGTCTAGATAAAATCGAGGACAAGGAAGACGCTTATAGCATTCTTCTCCAAAATAGGAGACTCTGTTTCGGGTTCTGCGTCAGATTTCAAACACTAACCATCGTTTTGTCTGAAACTAAGGACTTTGGTCCATTTTTGTTGGGTGGTACTAAAATCGCCTGAAAAGTCCAGATGAAATCGAGGACTGGGAGATCCTTATAGCATTCTTCTCCTAAATTTATAACTAAGTTTCGGGTTCCGCCTCAGATTTCAAACACTAGCAATTGTCTTGTTCGAAAATATGGATTTCGGTCCATTTTTTGTAGGGTGGTACGAAAATCAACCGAAAATCCAGATGAAATGGAGGACCGGGAGACCCTGCTAGCATTCTTCTCCAAAATTTATTACTGGTTTTTTGTTCTGCTCCAGATTCAAAACACTTGCCATCGTCTGGTACGAAAATATAGATTTCGGTCCTTTTTTGTCGAGGGGTAAAAAAATGCCTAAAAAGACTAGACGAAATCGAGGACCGAAAGGACCCTTATAGCATTTCTTCCCCTAAATTTATAACTGTGTTTCGAGTTCCGTGACAGATTTCAAACACTAGCCATTGTTTTGTTCAAATGTACGAATTTTGTTCCATTTCAGTTAGGTGGTATGAAAATCACCCAAAAATACCAGATGAAATCAAGGACTGGAAGAACCTTATAGCATTCTTCTTCTTCTCCTTAAATATATAACTTTTTTTTGGATTCGAGTTAGATTTTTAAACACTAGCCATCGTCAGGTTTGAAAATACAGATTTTGGTCCAGATGAAATTGAGGACCGAGACCCCACTTATTAACATTCTTCATCTGCTTTATAATGGTGTATCGGTTCCGCGTCAGATGACAAATACAAGCATCGTCTTGTTCTAAAAATACGGGATTTCGGTCCATTTTATTCGGGTGGTACGAAAATCACACAAAAGCTGAGATGAATCGAGGATCTGGAGAACCTAAAGCATTCTTCTCCTAAATATATAAGCAGTGTTTTCGAGTTTTGTGCAGATATCAACACTAGCCATCGTCGGTCTGAAATTACAGATTTCAGTTTATTTTTTATCGAGGGGTACAAAATCTCCCAAAAAGTCCAGATGAAATCGAGGACCGAGAGACCCTTATAGCATTCTTCTCCTAAATTTACAACAGAGTTTCGGGTTCAGCCTCAGATTGTAAACAACTAGCAATTGTCTGTTCGAAAAAATGGATTTGGACCATTGTTTGTCGGGTGGTATGAAAATCGCCCGAGAAGCCAGTTGAAATCAAGGGCTGGGAGACCCTTATATCATACTTCTCCTAAATTTATAATTGAGTTTCGGGATCTGCGTCACTTTTCAAACACTAGCAATCACTTGTTCGAAAATTACGGATTTCAGTATTTTTTTGTCCGGGTGGTATGAAAATCACCCGAAAAGTCTAGATAAAATTCAAGGACCGGGAGACCCTTATAGCATTCTTCTCCTAAATATATAACAGTGTTTCGGATTCCGAGTCAGATTTCAAGCACTTAGCCATCGTCTTGGCTACAAAATATAGTTTTGGTCCATTTTATCGAGGGGATACGAAAATCGATCGAAAAGTCCAGATGAAACGATTGACCGAGAGACCCTTATAGCATTCTTTTCTAATTTATAATGTATTTCGGTTCCATGTCAAATTTCGAATACTAGTTCAACCCATTTTAGTCTAGGGGTATGAAAATCGCTCCGAAAAGTTCAGATGAAATCAGGACCAGGAGGAACCCTTTTATAGCATTCTTCTCCAAAATTTATAATTATGTTTCAGGTTTCTGCGTCAAATTTCAAACACTAGCCCTCGTCTAGTCCTGAAATACTGATTTCTGTCCATTTTGTCGGGTGGTATGAAAATCGCCCGAAAATTCCAGATGAAATCGAGGACTGGGAAACCCTTATAGCATTCTAATCCAAAATTTGTAACTATGTTTTGGGGTTCCGCGACAGATTTTAAACCACTAGCTATCGCTTGGTTCGAAAATACAGATTTTGTTCATTTTTGTAGAGGGGTACGAAAATGCCCAAAAAAGTCCACATGATAAATGACGAGAAAGAAGATAATTGTAGCATTCTTCTCCTAAATTTATATCTGAGTTTTCCGGTGTTGCGTCATATTTTCAAACACTAGCCATTGTCTGGTTTCCGAAATACGAATTTCGGTCCATATTTTCGGGTTAAATGGTTCGGAAAGTCGCAATAAAAAGTCCAGATGAAATCGAGGATCGGAGGACCTTAAAACATTTTCTTCTCCCAAAATTAATATATGTGTTTGGGTTTCCACGTCAATTTGAAAACTAGCCCTCGTCTGGTCCGAAAATACAGGATTTCGGTCCATTTTTGTTAGGATGGTACGAAAATCGCCCCAAAAAGTCCAGATGAATCAAGGACAAAAGAACTCATTTATAGCATTTCTTCTCCTAAATTTATAAATATATCGGGTTCGCATCAGATTCAAACACTAGCCACGTCTTGTTGGAAATTGTGGATCTCCGTCCATTTTTGTCCGGGTGTACGAAAATCACCGAAATATAGCTGAAATTCAAGGATCGGGTGACCCTTATAGCATTCTTCTCCTAAATATATAACAATTTTTCTCATTTGGGGTCAGATTTCAAACACTAGCCATCCGCCTAGGTATTAAAATTCATATTTTGGTCCATTTTAGTCGAGGGGTTCGAAAATTGCACGAATTTCCAGATGAAATCGAGGACGAGAAGAGCCTTGTCTGGTTTCGAAAATACGAATTTCAGTCCATTTTAGTCGTAGTGTACGAAAATCACCCGAATAGTCCAGATGAAATCGAAGACCTGGAAGAAACTTAAAGCATTCTTCTCCTAAATTTATAACAGGTTTCGAGTTCCGCGTACTGATATCAAACACTAGCCATCGTCTGGTCCGAAAGTACAGATTACGGTTTATTTTGTCGAGGGGTACCAAAAATCGCCCGAAAAGTTGAGATGATATGGAGGCCCGAAGACCCTTATAACATTCTTCTTCTAAATTATAACTATGTTTCGGTTCGCGTCAGATTTCAAACGCAAGCCATAGTCTTCTTACACAATATACGGATTTCGGTCCATTTTAGTTGGATCGTATGAAAATCTCTCAAAAAGTCCAGATGAAATCGACGACTGGGAGACCTATGTAGCATTCATTCTAAAAATTATAACTGTGTTCGGGTTTCACGCCAGATTTCAAACACAAGCCATCGTTTGTTCGAAAATACAAATTTCGGTCCATTTTTGTCGAGGGGTACGAAAATCATCCGAAAAAATCGAACGAAATCGAGGACCGAGAGACCCTTAAAACATTCTTCTCCAAAATTTATAATTAGTTCGCGGTTCCGCTCATATTTCAAACACTAGCAATCATCTTGTTCTAAAATACGGATTTCGGTCAATTTTTATTCGGGTGGTACGAAAATCACTCGAAAAGTACAGATGAAATCGAGGGACCTGGAAACCCTGATGATAGCATTCTTCTCCTAATTATGTAACAGTGTTTTGGATTGTCGAGTCAAATTTCAAACACTAGCCATCGCATGGCCGAAAATATAGATTTTTGGTCCATTTTTGTCGAGGGGTAAAAAAATCGCCCAAAAAAAGTCCAGATGAAATCGACAACCAAGAGGACTTTATAGCAATCCTTCATCTAACTATTATTGTATTTCGGGTCCATGTCAAAATTTCTAAACACTAGCCATCGTATGTCCAAAATACGGATTTTTATCCATTTTAGTCTAGTGGTATGAAAATTGCCCGAAAAAGTCCAAGCCAGACGAAATCCGAGGACCAGGATACCCTTTATACCATTCTTCTCCAAAAATTTATAATTGTGTTTCAGGTTCTGCGTCAAATTACAAACACTAGCCAGCTCTGTTCCAGAAATACTAATTTCGGTCCATTTTTTGTCGGGGTGGTATGAATATCGCTGAAAAGTCCAGATTAAATCGAGGACGAGAGACCCTTCATAAGCATTCTTCTCCTAAACTTACAACGAGTTCTTTTTTTTCGGGTTCGGCCTCAGATTTAAATACTAGCAATTGTCTTGTCGAAAAAAATCGGATTTTGGACCATGTTGTCGGTGGTATGAAAATCGCCCGAGAGAGCCCAGTTGAAATCGGGGCCGGTTAGACCCTTATATCATTCTTCTCCTAAATTTATAATGAGTTTCGGGTTATGGGTTAGTTTTCAAACACTAGCAATCATCTTGTTCGAAATTACGGATTTCAATACCATTTGTTGTCGGGTGGTATAAAAATCACCGAAAATCCAGATAAAATCAAGGACTGGGAACCCTTATAGCATTCTTCTCCTAAATATATAACAGTGTTTATGATTCGAGTCAATTCAAGCACTAGCCATCGTCTTGTAAAAAATATAAGATTTTGGTCCATTTTTATCGAGGGTACGAAAAATCGATCAAAAAGTCGAGATGAAATCGATGACCGAGAGACCCTATATAGCATTCTTTTTCTAAATTTATAATTGTTATTCCGGGTTCCATGTCAAATTTCGAATACTAGTCAACCAATTTAGTCTAGGTGTATGAAAATCGCCGAAAAGTCCAGATGAAATCGAGGACCAGAGATGATGGATAGTGTTTGAATTTTGTCGCGGAAACTGGAAAAACCAATTATAAGTTTAGGCTAAAAATTCTATAAGAGTTTTCGTGTCCTTGTTTTCATCTTCCATTTCAGGGCGCAATTTTCGTGCCACGCGGACTAAAAGACCGATATACGATTTTTGAACAAGATGATGCTATAAAGGTCTCTCAAATCCTCGATTTGATTTGGACTTTTTGGGTTCGGACCAGACGATGGCTAGTGTTTGAAATCTAATGCGGAACCCGAATTACTGTTATATATTTAGGAGAAGAATTTTATAAGGGTCTCACGGTCCTCGATTTCAGCTGGACTACTCGGGCGATATTCGTACCACCCGACAAAAAAGGACAGAAATCCCTATTTTCGAACAAGACGATGGATAGAGTCTGAAATCTAACGCGGAAACCGAAACATAGTTATAAATTTAGAAGAAGAATGTTATAAGGGACTCTCGGTCCTCGATTTCATCTGAACTTTTCGGCAGAGTTTCGTACCCCTCGATGGCTAGTGTTTGAAATCTGGCGCGGTACCCGAAAAACATTTATAAAATTAGAAGAAGAATGCTATAATGGTCTCTCGGTCCTTGATTTTATCTGGACTTTTCGGGTGATTATCTTACCCCTCGACAAAAAGGACCGAAATCTATATTTTCGGAACAGACGATGGCAAGTGTTTGAAATCTGGCACGGAACCTAAAAACCAGTAATAAATTTTTGAGAAGAATGTTATCAGGGTCTCTCTGTCCTCGATTTCATCTGGACTTTACGGGTGATTTTCGTACCACCCGACAAAAATGGACCGAAATCCGTATATTTGAACAAGATGATTGCTAGTGTTTGAAATTTGACGCGAAACCCGAAACTCAGTTAAAAATTTAGGAGAAGAATGCTATAAGGGTCTCGTGATCGTCGATTTTATCTGGGTTTCTCGTGCGATTTTAGTACAACCCGACAAAAATGGACAGAAATCCGTATTTTCGAACAAGACAGTTGCTAGTGTTTGAAATCTGAGGCGGAACCCGAAACCTAGTTACAAATTTAGGAGTAGAATGCTATAAGGGTCTCTTGGTCCTCGATTTCATCTGGTCTTTTCGAGCGATTTTCGTACGACCCGACAAAAATGGACCAAATTTGTATTTTCAAACCAGACAATGCCTAGTGTTTGAAATCTGGCACGAAACCCGAAACATAGTTATAAATTTTGGAGAAGAATGCTATAAGTGTCTCTCGCTCCTGAATTTCATCTGTACTTTTCGGGCAATTTTCATACCCCTTGACAAAAATGGACTAAAATCTGCTTTTTCGGACCAGACTTTGGCTAGTGTTTGAAATCTTGCATGGAACTCGAAACACAGTTATAAATTTTGGAGAAGAATGTTATAAGAGTCTCCCGGTTCTCGATTCCATTTGGATTTTTCGGGCGAATTTCATACGATCAAACTAAAATGGACCGAAATCCGTATTTTCGAAAAAAAGACTATGGCTAGTGTTTCAAATCTGACGCAGAACCCGAAACACCAGTTATAAATTTTAGAGAAAATGATATAAGGGTCTCCCGGTCCTTGATTTCATATGCACTTTTGGATCGATTTTCCAACCACCCGACTAAAATGGACCGAAATCCATAATTTCCAACAAGACTATGGCTACTGTTTCAAATCTGACATGGAAACCGAAACACAGTTATAAATTTAGAAGAAGATTGCTATAAGGAACTCTCGGTCCTTGATTTCATATGAACCTTTCGGGCGAGTTTCTTCCCTCTCGACAAAAATGTACCAAATTCTGTATTTTTGATCCAGACGATGGCTAGTGTTTGAAATTTGACGCGGAACCTGAAATAGTATTATATATTTAGGAGAAGAATGTTAAAAGGGTCTCTCGGTCCTCGATTTCAACTAGACTTTTCGGGCGATTTTTGTACCACCCGATAAAAATAGGTTGAAATCCATTTTTTTGAACCAGACGATGGCTAGATTTTGAAATCTGACGCGGAACCCGAAACACTGTTATAAATTTAGAAGAAGAATGCTATTAGAGTCTTCTGGTCCTCAATTTCATATGGACTTTTCGGGTGATTTTCGTACCCCACGACTAAAATGGACCGATATACGTATTTTTGAACAAGATGATGAATAGTGTTTGAAATCGGATGTGGATCCAGATACACAT
>PGWS01024179.1:0-11902 GCA_002896235.1 Cicer reticulatum | reverse complement strand
AGACACAAGTTGTAACAACTTTATCGTCCTAAAACTTGCATTTTAAAATAATTACTCAAATAAAAAAAAAAAACTCATTTTTTTGTCAAAATATATTTTTTTAACAAAACAAATTTCTTTATAAACAATCAATATACATCCGCATTTTCTATGCAACAATTACATAGTTTTGATTTCTCCATCGCACCGAGAGATATGTAGGAGCAAGATCAAATTTTTGTCAAGTACATTTATAAAAATTTATTTTTTGTTTGTCCTTTATTTCTTAAGCACACATTTATTCCAAAATTATATTAAAAAAATAATAATTGTTTTTCATAATATAAGGATATTAAATATAATATTGTTATGATTTTAATAGTAAAGATAAATAAATAACTAATATTAATTTTATACAATTAACTATAGGTAATCGTATTTTAACGGATGACGTATGATGTTAATACCTTCCCTACACATAATCGACTTCCGAATTCAAATTTTGGTTTCAAAGACCATTTATTATTATTCTTTTCTATTTTTAAGGGTTTTCTAATATTTTCTTATAGCTTAAATTGTTTGATAAAATAACATAATTATTTAATTTAAAAATAAAATAAAAATAATGACATTTTATCTGAATGAATTCATATATTGGTTTTATTCTATTTTTATTTTTTTATCAATTTTTTACTTAATTACTTTTTATTTTGTACATTCATTTACTTTTTATTTTGTTACATATTTACTTTTTATTTTTATTACAATACTAAACATAAATTTCAATGTTTTCTAAAAGTTTAGCAATCTATATGGTATAAATAATCATCCGTAAATGAATGCAATATGTTTACAATTTGGCAAAAAAAAAAAAAGAATTTAACTTTATTACAATGATAAATTAGATGAAAAAATAATAATAAATATGACAATGTATACCTTAATCAATTTCTTGTACGATGAACAACATAAGTTTTTTGTTTGAATTATTTGGCAAATAATTAAAGAAACTCGATACTGTGAACTAGCTGGGTGAAAGAGTAGTGAATGAATGTGGTAGTTATTTTGTATTACATAAAAAAAAATATAAAATTAATAATAAAATTAAAATGAAAGAAAATGTAAAAAAATCTATTAGCTATAGATTCAAACGTTACTTGAAATAACATATTAGAATAAGCTATATAGCTGGTGAACAAAGTTTATTTACGAAACACATCTTTTTGATTCAAGAAACTCATAAACTAATTTAATAAGAGCTATAAGCTAGCTTTATTGGTGTTACCAAATAATGTCCGACGTATCAAGTATGGACAATTCATCATGATTAATATAATTAATGATTAATACGTGTTAATTATGAAGGGGTTAAAGTGTTTAAAATTTATAATTTTTCCATATGGTTGTCTAAAAAATATATTTGAAATGAGTATATTTAGAAATAACAATATTTTTATGAGGTATATTAATTATAGTACGTGTTCTTCCTTTTTATCAGCCAAATTAAAAAGGTCTAGGTATACCCAAACAAATTTTTGTGGTATTGAAGTGCTCACTTCTAAAATAACTTTTTATGCTATGTGTTTTTATAGCTAAACGAAGCAAGTTCAACACACAAAAAGTCAACATATGATTCACCAACAATAAAATATATTAAATTATTTATAAGAAAAAAACTAAATTACAGATTAATTCTTTATGCACTGAAATGGAGTAAATAGTTTTACATATATCGAATTCTTCTCTAATTGGAAATATAATTGACTTCAAAAAATAGAGAAAATAATGTAATTGCAATATTGAAGTGAAATTAGATAGTATAAAGGAATATACAAATTGAATATAATATATCTTTATACAGTGCTTTAAGAACTAACTTAATCAACTTTCACTCATTTATAATATGTATATTAACATTTCAACTTTAAATAATAATATATACAAGAAAAAAATTCAACGTGATTAAGTAATGATAATTAGAGAAGAAAAAAATTAGATAACAATGTGTTTAAGTAATGTAATGATAATGACATCAAGAGAGTTATCTATATTTGACAAGAAAAAAGAGTTTGGAGATTTTTTATTTTTCACTTTTTAAAATTTTAAAGACTATGAATATGAACTATTATAGATTTGAAGGTGTCATAAATTTGACGATTTTGTTTTTAATTTTTATATCGAAGGAAATCATAAATTCAAACTTGTAAGAGTTTTTTTCTTTCCAAAAAAGTTTTTCATTTATCCCATGTGAATTTTTATAAAAATCTAGAATGAATTATTATAATATGAATTATTCTAAAAAGATTTTTGAAAAAAGTCTAAAACACATAAAAAAAATTTAAATAAAGAATGCAAAATTCTCTCAATAGAATTATTAGAAGTGATGCAAATCAATTCAAATTGTTTTAGATAATTGAATTCATATAGGAATGAATTGTATTATCCTTTCAATTAGATAAAATCCAAATACTGACTACATATCAATTCAGAGACATACTAGAATCATTGTACACACTCATAGTGGCAACAACTCATTGCTCAAAAGCGGCACATGAAGAGGTGAAATAATACTCGAAGTCAAAAGAAATAGAGTAAAATACATTGTGTGCTATTGAATTAATAATTAATTAAGTCATCCACCGTATTAAGGTAAAATTTCCTATATTAAGAGATGGTCAAATATAACAACAATTATTGTGACTAGTATAAGAAATTATTGTGACTAGTATAAAAATACATGTATCTCTTCTCTACATAATAACTCATCAAGTGCTGAATTTCTTTGGGAAATCCTCATTAATTGTTTGCAGTAATTATCTCTCACATTTTACTTCAACATCTAACCTTCCAAATAAAAATATTCCATCATCATTATTTGGAAAATTGTCTTAATGAAAATATTTCTCAAGATATATAAGTACAATTTTTTATTTTTAAAACTCAATTTAAAAAGGAAATGAATACAAACTTATAATAGTTGACTGTAACATCCACAACCTCCATAGTGATAAAATTCAAAATACAATAAGTGACTTCTGATGTGAAATTCACTTTCTTAACATTACCCAACTTTTTTAAGCTTATGCTCACAAATTAATTCAATAAATAAGAAAAGGAGAATTCGGAGATAATTCGTTGTAAGAGTCACGCTCCTTCCATGAATCTCCTAATCTTTTCAAATCAACAAGAGAAGATCCACTTCCTCCTCTTGCTCATTAGCACTTATTTTCATCTTTAAAATATTTTCTCTAATCTCTTTTCCTTTATTTGATTCCATCAACTCAATAACTCGCTCCCCTAACTCAGACGCACTTACAAACTTGTCCTTGACTCGTTTAGTTTCAATGCAATTTTTTTGTTTCTTGCACCAAAATCACTCTATTTAAGATTTTGTTCAGCGTAAAGCGGCCATGTAATCATTGGAACTCCTTCACAAATTGCCTCCAAAATTGAGTTCCACCCACAATGAGTCACCAACCCACCCACTGACTCATGACTCAAATATCGCTCTTTGTGGGGCCCAATTCCTCACCACCATTCCATTCTCCTTTGTCCTCTCCAAAAATCTTCCGCAACAACTCGTCCAAACTCAACTCATCTAAATCCAACTCGCTCCTAACAACCACAAGAATCTTTGTTTTACTTTTCTCCAATCCAAGACTATCTCATATCAACTGAGCCTTAGAAAATCTCCCCATACTTCCAAAGCTCAACAACACAACGCTTTGACGGGGCTGCAAGCGAAGCCAACTCATACATTGATGTTCTCTGTATCATACAAGGTTGAAATCACTGTCAATACAAAAAATCAATGGAGAGGTTCCGTCCGGAACACACGACCCATCTCTTAAAGCTTTAATAGCTTTACTTTCAAAAGCATCAAAAGTGTTTATAATAACTCCATCACTTTCCCTAAATACTTTAGCACATTCAAGCAAAATTTGGTAACCTGGACTAGTTGGATCTTTCCCATCGTCGGGATAGTCATCAACGAATAAGTCGGCAACCCAGGGAGTTCAATAGTGTGTCAATGTTAAAGTCTTTTATAGCTTTTGTGGCTTTTTTGTGATAAGTTGGAAGATGAAGAAAAAGTGATAGCATAGAAGCTGCTGAGGTGAAGTAAAAGTAAGTAGGGATACAAGTATGTTGTTAATTGTGAAGCACTATAATTGAGGAAATCCAAAATAACACCTTTGATGTTTGTGGTTTTTGAAATGGATTGAAAAATATTGTGAACATGATGGTTGCAAAGAGGGGAGAGTTCAAGGGTTTGTAAGTGAGGTGGGAGTTTTAAAGTGAGTGAAATGGAAGGAATAAATGGAAGTTTATGGATGGAAATTTGTTAGAGATAGAGGCAATCAGTTGAGTGGTGGAATCATTATTCTTATTGTTGGGTGGTGTGAGGATGAGAATTGTGATGGAAAATGAAGGTGATGGGTTAATATGAGTTGCCTAATTCAACCATAGACATTAAGTGTCCACTCCAAAGGCAGGGTAAAGAACTATAGTTTCCTTCATGATTGTGAATATGGAAATTCTTTTTTCTTAATTTTGAAGCATGTGAACAAGTGTATATATTGACAAACTATGCCCTATTGTGCTATTTAAATATTGAAGGATTGATTACCTTTTTCACAAAGTAAGCATTCACAAAGTAAGCATTATTGTACTATATTAAATTCTCTATATATTTGAAAAAAAATTGTCTATCATAATGATAGAAGACATATCATATTACTAAAATATATGTGCATATCACACATAAAATTTGTCGCGGTAATTAAAACTAATATTATTTCATTTACCAATTATTTTATGTGATTGTCCGGATAAATTATTACTAAAAAAAACCATTGTTAATTCTAGCGTACGCTCTATTCTTTTTTTTTTTTATTATGGCTACGGGAAAGCAACACAAAGAAAGTCAAATGAATCAGCAATACAATACATTAATATTATATATGCCCACATAGTGGAATAACAAAATCTTACACATAAAATATATATTAACCGAATTATTACAGGTAGGAATTTTTGAGAATAAAATTTCCTTGCTTGTTGTAATGGCCAAGAATATAATATTAGCGATGTCATGTAGGATTATTGATAATTTTTATTAAAAAAAAATCCTATATTAATTATATGGGGTTTTTCAAATCTTAAAAAAAAAAAAATTCTTTCTAAAACCAAGAAATTGTAGAACCCTAATTAATTTAGGGAGATATAAAGAAAATGCAATGGATTATTTCTGCATCTTTAGTGTGCCTATTGCGAACGTGCTTAGCATGAGATGGAAGAGCAAGGAGGGGCACTTATAAATTATAATCTTATAATATGATCTTTAATTTGGGCACCTTTGAGGGTTTTTTTTTTCAATACTCCATATTTTAAAATAATTTATCAAATCATTCTCTTTTGAAAATTATATGTTAAATAGTTTTTCCCTTACATGTTATTTTTGTAAATGGCGACTTCCTTAAAGAGTCTGCGTTTGCAAAGTCGACTTTTATTAAGAAATTTTTCAAACAAAATTTAAATTTTGACTAGAGTTGCTTGTACATTTTGACAATGTTTTCGAGTATGACCAGTTAACTTACATAGTTCACACTTTCTTGACACTTTTTCTTTAACGTCTATTTCAGTTCTAATCGTGTACTATTCGGACGATATTTTAATTCTCCGCATTTCAGGATTATGATACAATGTTTCACCTTCACATGTGGCCAAATATCATTCATTGGGTATAGGTGGAAATCTTTTTTGTAGATGTTGAATACATTAACAACCTTGTACATGTCAGGTAGATACACTAAATAGTTTTGATAGCATAAGAACATGCAGCTATGACATGTGAACAAGGCATGTGTATAGCCTGAAATTTTCCACAATCACACCATTTCTTTGAAGGTTTGACTTCGAAATGACCAATTGGTCGCACCTCTCTTGGGTTTACTGTTCATGCACCATCAAAGAATAACAACTTCAGTCGAATTGCATGACTTGGTAAATATTAATTTACCAACTTCATATTTAATCTTAGTTCATGCATCATCTGTGTATACTCAACCAGAACTAATGATGCCTGATATTGTTGTCCCTTTTATGCATATAAACTCTCAATTTATAAGTGTGTTGATTGTACCAAAGCAGTGATTGGAGATTGCGTGTACTTTCAGCACTACGTTGATTGACTCGAAAATGTTTTGTTGTCATGTGTCCCCATCGTCGACCTTGAGAATACGACATAGTCCATTGTTCTAGGGGTATTATCAATTCATCTTAAAGCTCGGATTTACCATCCTGATTTCATTGCGGTAATATTTTGAATGATGGCTCACTTAATGCATATCCTATTATAAATGATGTAAAAATTATCAAGTATTTATAAAGTGATAAGTGGAAAATATACCAAGAAGAATAAAATCATTACCCATACAAATAAGTTTTCTTTTGAAGTTCCTTGTCCTTGAACTCTCTCATGAAATTTGTGCAATGTGTCGGATGCAGTACACATGTTTTGACGGAGGAATAAATCCAACCATTATTTGGATTATTATAAGCACTTTTAATGAATCTGTGTCTATCTGAAATCAAACAGACGTCGATTTGAGGTGTGACGTACCTTCTTAAATTTTTCAAAAAAACTTCAAGCACCGCTAATGTCACCTTCCAGAAGTGCATAAGCAATGGGAATTGTATTTTTGTTTTCATCATATACAATGGCTAGCAACAAAGTCCCATTGTACTTGTCGTACAACCAAGTTCCATCCACTGAGACAAATGGTTTACAAAATTTAAACCTAGAGATGCACAGAGGGAAAGCCCAAAAATAGTCGTTTGAAAGTTTTTTACCCCTGTAACAAATTATTATCATAATATGCATGTGATACTTCCATTTCCATAATAGTTCATGGAGTATCATTAATGTAGTACTGGAGGCATCTTCGACATTAATTTTATCCTAATTTTTGAAAAAATTTGTGATGCTATTTTTTTGTAAAATTTATTGAAAAGTACCAAGAAAATGCAGACTATGTTAGTTAACTGGTCATACTTGAAGACATTGTTCAAATGTTACAGACAACTCTAGTCAATTTTATGTAATTTAAAATTTGTGTTATGTAATTTTTATGATTTATATATTATTATATATAAGTTAATTTGAAAATAATTAAATTGTTTTTTGAAAATTGTTAAGGAAGTCTCAATATGAACCGAACTTCCTTAAAAAAAATTGTCATTTGCAAAGACCGATTGTAAGAGATAACAAGAATGTTATTGGTATATAGTTTGAAAGGAAATAGTTTAATAAAAAATTTGAAATATGGATTATTAGAAGAAAAAAACCCAGCATAAAACATGAATATTCTAGGAAAATGTTTATTAAGGAAAACCTTCAGAGAGGCACAATAAGACAATAAGAGGAAGACTAATAAAATACCAAAAACTCCACAACAACAGTTAACGTGCAAGGAATTTCAAGGGTTGAGAACTCAATATATTAAATGGTTTTCCAAGAATCCTAATTAATTTTCGGTTTATATTTGCATATTAAATATATAAATAAATTATATCAGTTAAAATTTTCAAATTAGTTTTATTTTCAAAATTACTTAATTATAATTTAATATGGTACAAAATTAATTAATTAAAAATTGGTTATTATATACTTGAATTCTTATAAAATGGTAAAAATTCTTGTTATAATATTTTAATATAACTGATAGACACCAATAATATAATATTGTAACAAAAATAAATTATTATTGGGTCATTTCTCAAGTTCCAAAAGTCATAATTTATTATCTGAATGGTACGCATTTCACTTACTTTTCCTTTTATAAATTTATATTTTTGAATCAGTGTAAAAATAATTAATTATCCAATAAACTAGTTTGTGGATGATTAGGTCGTTCATTAATAATGGTCAATATATTGGTGTGTAGTCTAAAAATAATAGTAAGAATAGTTCGCAATATTATTTAGTTCTTTTGAGGTGCTAGCCAATTTTGGTTGTATTTAAATGCTAATTTGCTGTGCATCTATTACGCTTTGGGGTGAATTTTTTAATTAATATTAATAGCTTTCTGTGCCTCTTAAAAAAAAACAATAATTAAGCAGTACTAACTATGTACGAATATATCAAAACATCATGTGAGAGGCGGTATAGACTTATTTGAGCAATAATATTATAATACTAAGTCAACGAGAATTAAAAGATCATATTATAATGCCATGTTTAAATTAAATACGTTTGAATATGCAATTAGATACTGTAAATATTAAAAAAATATTATTTTTTAATTCAAAAAACAAAAAATTCACTTAAGTTTTTGCAAAAGATACAAAATTTACGGTTTAATACTTAATGCGTTTTATGCTAATGCTGTTTATTTGTAAATTTTTAATGGAAAGAAATGTATAAGGTTAAGTATATTTAAATTTAGGCTAAAGATATATGTGGTCTCTTAACATAATTTCGATTAACAATTTAGTTTTTTATTTTTATTTTCTCTCGTTTTAGTCTTTTATGTTTTTAAATAATTTTAACGTTACCCTTTAAGTGAGATTCTGTTAAGAAAGCGTTAAAAAATCTCTCATCCGTTTTCTCTTCATTTGAGTTTTTCTCCTATTTCTCTTTATGGTTTCTCTTCTCATCTCTCTTCTCCAAATTCTCAAATTCATGACCCTAACTTTCCCATTATTCATCTGTCATTGAAAATGCACAAGCTTAGTCCCAACCTGCACAAGCTCAGCTTCCAGCATACACGAACTCATCCCAGCTTGCACAAGCTCATTTCCAGCATGCAGAAAGCTCAGTCTCAGCCTGCACAGGCTCAGTTTCAGCTTGCACAAGCTCAGTCAAGAACTTTTAGCCAAAGTTCAAAACATGGAGGAAATAATATTAGGAACTGTCACTTTTTTAATATTAAGAATTTCTGAATATGTCATTATGTTTATGCATTTGTCATTTTGTTTTATTAGGAAAAAGTCCAACATTCTGTTTATTAGTTTATGGTATTGTATGTCGTTTGTTGTCTTTTGTACCACCTGAAGCAATAATGAATTTTGAGTTATGGGTTATGAATGAATGAATTCTGATTATCAATAAATTTTGAGTTGTGAATGAATTATGAGTTATAATGAATTCTAAGTTATAGATGAATTCTAAAGCAAGCAGGAACAACAATGAATTATGTTCAGAAAACAGGGGTGCTACTCTATTATGACATGAATTATGTTCTAAGAGTGAAGACAGAGGGAACGAAAGATAGAATATGGGAAATTTATGGTTCATGAATTTGGGAATTTGAGAAGAGAGATGAGAAGAGAACCAAACAACATAAGAGAAATGGGAGAGAAACTCAAATGAAGAGAAAATGGAAGAGGGGTTTTTTAACGTTTTCGTAACAGAACCTCACTTAAAGGGTAACGTTGAAATTATTTAAACCCATAAAGGACCAAATCAGGAAAAAAATAAAAAATTAAATCATTAACCTAAATTAAATTAAGGAACCACAAGTGTATTTAGCCTTACATTTAAGCAAAAACTAATTGTATATTTAAATTTTAAATAATTAACTACTTAATTGTTTAAATAATATATGAGACATTACAAGCTCAAACAAAAATGTTTGTACTTTACGTACTTAAACGAAATTTTTTATTTACAAAAAATTAAATTAAATTTCTTGTATTTTTTTAAAATTAATTGCATTTTTTTTTAATTAAGGATTAATTGTTTATTTATATCATTTTATTTATGACTTTGTAATTACGATAACCTCAAAGCAAGCAAAATTTATTTAAATTGTCTCTTATTTAATATTTCTCTGTCTCATATATATATAAACAAAAATGAGTTAAATAAAAGTTGTTGTATTTAGGATAGAATTGAATCAAATAAAAAATAACAATCTTTTTAAACAAGTTTTGTTTATATTTAAGTGGAGTGATATCATTTCTATTTCATTTTAAATATTTATTTTAATAGTGCAGAAATTGTTAAAGAATTGATTAATTATATTGATTAATTATATTAATAAATTTTATTTATACAAATAAATTTATTAATACAGTTATGGAAAATTTTGTTTAAATTGAGCTACAATATATAAAGTATATCAATGAAAAAATAAATTAACTAAATTAAAATATTTAAATGAGACAGAGGGATGTATAACATGGCACAACACATGATGTATTGCCTCCTTGTTATACTGCTCCTTGTTATCGGTGAATTATTCAACAAATGAGGAGGCAAACTGCTTTGCCAAATAATCAATGATTTAAATATACATAAGTCAAAAACAAAGTTAAAAGCTTGTTTTGAATTTTGTTGAAGGTTTGATAAAATAAATAAAACTTTTCGGCATAAGAAATGAGAATAAGAATAAGAATGTGTCAATGCAAAATGAATATATAACACCTACATTTAACCTCAATGAAAATATAAGAGATAATATTGACCTAAATTAAGTAAGATTTACAATCCTTTTAAAAATAATGTTTAAGAAAAATCTTTCGGTATTAATTTTTCATAAAGTTTAATTTTTATGCATTACATTGATAAATTATGATCAATTATACGAGTGATTTTGTAAATAACTAAAATTAAAATCAAATATTATTAACGATGTAATAATTGTATATTGAATAACAATAAAAATATTTGTTCTCTATAGATTAATTTTTTTTTTTATGCCCAAATTCGGTTATCGAAATAGATGAACATATAAGTATACTAATAATTTCACTACTACTATACCAAAATAGGTAATTATGTAAGATTTATGGGTCACATATGTAATTAATTAATAAAGTGTGTTAGGGTCATTATATAATTAGCCAATAAACTAGGGGTCAAATAATATATAATAGTTTATGGCCAAAGAGCATAATAGTTATGAAAATTAATAGTGTAGATATCAGACAGTTTCTAATTTAATGAGGGTTGAATTGAAAATACTGCAATTTGGGATATAACTAATAATAGTTATTATAGGGGGTAATGGTCCCAAGGGCAAACACAACAAGACTATTCAGTTTCAAAACCCTAAAAGGAGAAACCTCTGTTCTCTCTATCCCCATCAAGAGAGCAAAGAGTCTTCAGGGTGTTTACTGAGGAAGATCACCCAACCCATTGGCTCTATCATCATCTCCCAGATTTTCAATCAATGCAATTCCCACAGGTACGCTTCTGCCCTTGGTTATCATCATGTAATTGGCATGGATAGTTAACCAAGTGTATCAGAGCTCCAACATTGTTTAATTCATGATGAAATTCGGTTATTAGTCTTTATTTTAGGATTCAATTTGGGGAATTTTGACATGATGAAACTAAGGGTTTGGAAATTTTGGAATTTAGATTTTCAAATTACAAAACTAATTGTCCATGTTATAATTCTAGATTTTTGCTTGAATTATTTAAATGAATTATTTTTTTAATGAAGCCTAATTATTTAAAATAATTTTAATCAGCAAAGTTTATTTATTGAAATAAATCTGTAGGAATATTTTTTTTAAAGGTTTATACCTTCGTTTTTTTTTTTCCCACAGTCGGTTAGGTTGTTCTCTATTCCTTCAATCACCGTTACTTCATTGACCTTACCTTTCGAAATTCCCACATGAGCGCAAAGCAATATCCCGAAGCCAAAAATTGAAAGAAAAATTTAATGAATCGAGTTGAGTTAGTTGAACCTTGAATTGAAGCTACATGAATAGTTGTTTATCAAATGGATCTGAGAGGATTATGTTGTCGTTATTGATAACAATAATGACAGGTTTTGGAAATGTTTTGTGTGCGAATGGGATAATTTAGTGTTTCAGGGGATGGAGCCGACGGAAAACGAGTTTAACTGGAATTTTTTTTTTTATTTTTTGGTGCTGTTTGGGCTTCTTATTATTACATTTTTTTTTTATT
>PGWS01024168.1:0-11005 GCA_002896235.1 Cicer reticulatum | reverse complement strand
TCATCTCCTTGGGTTGATTTGTCCATGGATTTTGTGTTAGGGCTACCCAAGAACAAAAGTGGTCGTGATAGCATTTTTGTTGTTGTATATCGTTTTTCTAAGATGGCACATTTCATTCCTTGTCATAAAGTAGATGATGCAAGTCATATTGCAAACTTGTTTTTCAAAGAGGTTGTAAAATTGCATGGTATACCTAAATCCATTGTTTCAGATAGGGATACTAAATTCTTGAGTCACTTTTGGAAAACTTTGTGGGCTAAACTAGGTACAAAGTTGTTATTTTCCACTACTTGCCATCCTCAAACGGATGGACAAACCGAAGTGGTCAATAGAACTCTTGGCACCATGCTCAGAATATTTTTGCATGCAAATCCAAAGGCTTGGGAAGAGTGTTTGCCATTTATTGAATTTTCATATAATAGAGTTCCACATGGGACCAAATCATTTTCTCCATTTGAGGTTGCATATGGTTTTAACCCACTAACTCCACTTGATTTGCTTCCTTTACCTCTTAGTCAAGTATGTCAAGGACCTACATGCTAAAGTAAAGACCAATATTGAGACAAAAATGGAACACTATGCAAAGAATGCCAACAAAACTCGAAAGAGAATGGTCTTTGAACCCGGTGATTGGGTTTGGGTTCACTTAAGGAAGGAGAGGTTTCCCTCTTTAAGGAAATCCAAGCTTCAACCAAGGGGTGATGGCCCTTTCAAGGTGTTGGAGCGGATACATGATAATGCATACAAGATAGACCTTCCTGGTGAGTATCAAGTTAGTGCTACATTTAATGTTAGTGACTTGTCTCCTTGTGATGTAGGTGAAACAATTGATGAGGAGCTGAATTTGAGGACAAATTCTCTTCAAGAGGGAGGGAATGATGTGGACCAACCCTACACGAAGGTTAATGAGCTTCGAGAACTAGGAGCGGGACCATTGACTAGAGGGAAGACTAGGAAGCTAAAAGAAACAATTAGAAAACAAATTGTGAATTTCCGTAGTCTCTTAAGACATTGAGAAAGATAATCCATATTAATATTTATGCTTTATGGTCATAGAAAATTATCTTAGAACTTAATTTATATTTTGGGGATGTAATGATTCAATACCTTATAGATTAGGAATTATGTTGATTGTTGTGCCTAAATATTGGTATGCTTAGGCACCATGTTATTTTGTGTAGGCTTATGCCTTTTTTATTTGTAAGACATAGGGGACTTATTTTTGAAAGAAAAAGAAACACTTAGTGTGAGATTAGAGAAATGCTCTCTAGGGTTCTTCTTTAAACCAAATTTGGATCTTATCAAGAGCCTCCTACTCTTGTGGAGATTCTACCTTGATCTTATCATTCCTTGTTGTGGAGTGTTGCGATTTCTATCATTTCATTACTTCTTCATATTTTCTTTTTTTGTGTTCTCCATTCTTATTTGGTACTTTATTTGAAATTATCACTTGGATAGATCCTTCAAATCATATGGAAACACTCAAATCCATATCAATGTTTCTCACATATATAATATAGCATGTTAATCTCATATCACTATGACTTTTTATTACCCATTAAACCTAATTCTTGGGATCTCCAGTGTTTTAGGTCGGGTTACCATCATGAGTGACTCATTGATCTATATGAAATAGTTCCATCATTTTTGATATATTTATGACTTTCTCTCTAGCTAATCCTTTTGTCAAAGGATCTATTAAATTCTCATTAGTACGTATATGATCCACTATAACAGCTTCTCATAAAGGAATTTCAGCTAGCAAGCATCTTAACCAGCTCGCTTCTTCACTAGCAGAAGCTAGTGCTATCATTTCAGACTCCTTAGTGGACTGGGTCAGTATGGTCTATTTCTTCGATTTCCAAGATACAACACCACCAGTTATACTGAAAATATAGTCATTAGCTGCTTTGGAGTCACCTGACGAGGTGTTCCAATCAACATCACTGTATCCTTGAAGGACGATAGGAAATCTTTGATAATGTAATCTGAGACTCATGTTCCTTTTTAGGTATCTCATGACTCTTTCGATAGCGTACCAATTCTCCATACGAGATCTACTAGTAAACCTGCACAACAGTCCCACGATATAGGCAATGTTGGGTCTAGTAGAATCAGTGGCATACCTGAGGCTGCCAATGATGTTCGCATATTCAGTTTGTCTAACATCTTCACCAGTGTTCTTGAAAAGTTTCACACTTGGATCATATGGTGTGTAAGCAGGTTTACAGTCAAAGTATTTATATTTCTTTAGGATCTTTTCAACATAGTGAGACTGATCCAAAAAAACTCCATTTTATGACCTAGTAATTGGATTCATATGATTACACTCGCTTTCTGAGGGTCTTTCTATCAAAGTTGTTACTATTCAACAATGATTTCACATTATTGTTACAACATAATTTTGAACCAAAATATGAAGTGTCGTCCTACAGTAGAGAACATATGATAGTTGCAATGTCATTTTCAGATTTTTAATAAATACATTTGTCAGCTTTCATTCACTTTAAACTCATTCGATATAAATCAAGTTATCAATTTTTTCAATTGGTCATTTTCGTTAGGGAACGTGTTTAAGGATCATACAATGGATTTATCTAACTTACAGACCTTGTCCCTTTCTTGTCTATGCATTGCAAAACCTTCAGGTTGTTATATAGATTTTTTTTCTTGCCAAGTCACCATTTAAAAAGGTTGTTTATCATCCATCTGGTGATATCAACCAGGATTATGATAGCACAGTGATATGAGAGTAACCTAATGGCCTGTTATTTAGTGACAGTGAAAAGTGTTCGAGAAATAATATATTTTCTCTTTGTCTAAAACATTTGACTACAATATGCGTGTCTTGTAATGTATCAACAATTCCATCGGTTTTAGTTTCTTTTTCATAATCCATTTACAACCTATTGGCTTTGCCATATCATAGACAAGTCTACTAATTCAGTTCCTCTTAGACTCTAGATATCTCCTAGATATATAATATCATTTATGGCTTCTTGCCATAAGTCTGCAGTCAATGATGATACAAACTCTTTTAAGATTGCAAGATCCTCTTCTAAAGTATAGGTCGTATAAATCGGGTCCATAATCTTTAGTGAGAGATGTGTGAAAAACAAAAACCGTGCTGGATATATAATACCCATTCCTTACCATCTTTTTGTCTTACGTCACAATCACCAATTTTATTGTTATTTTTTACGTAATGCACGTTGATAATTCTAATTTTTAAATTTTTTTACGAAATTGGTTCTTTTATTTTTTGAACTAGACATTAAAGATTTAACAAATTTTATAATGATGTGTATAGCGATTTATGAATAGAGACATTAATGGCACGTGAATTAATATATGTCATTAATTAAATTAAAAAAAAATTGCATCTAGTTGAAAGAAGTAAGATTTTTGAGGGTTTTAATATTTGATGTTTATAGTTGTTAATTTATTCCTCCATCACTCGTATATTATCAACTATCTTATTTATAAATACGTCATATCATCATTTTGATAATTAAAAATGACATCATTATAAAGTTCAGGAGAGATGTGTCAAATTTCAATAATAGAGAGAATTGCTTTATTAATTGTAAATAGGAAGACTAAAATTGTAATTTAAATCAATTTTTTTTAACCATCTTAATCTCTTAATTTGAATTTTGAGATTTTTGGATATTTTATTTCTATTTTATAGGTGTTAATTATTTCACATGATCCTATATATACTTTCTTATTTAATAACACGTCATAATTATCATTTTTTTAAATTAAAATTATAAATGCAAGACAAAAATGTCAGTTTTAAAAATAGAAAGACTGTAAAATTCATTAGGTCTACGTTCTTTTATCCCATCTTAATCTGTTTGAAATTGAGGCAGTCTCATTTTTTTTAAACTTCACATCTAACTTGGTATGATGTGCAATTAAACAATAATTGACATGGAAATCAATAAATATTATAATTATTTCTAAAGTTATTAAAGTACTCTCAATAAATTAATTAAAATATAAATATTCCTTTTTAAAAATATTCTCATGTTGACAATGGAAATAGATTTGTTTTCGGTAATCAACGCTTCCTAAACAATAATATAACTAATCCACTTATAATCTTCCAGACGAGATGCTATCCAATTTCCACTTTCTACCAACAACCAAAAACCGTTAAGTCTGGTTCCTTCCCTACCTGAAACTCTATTCCTCTTGAAACACATCTATTACTCTTCTCATATTAGCAATAAATACATATTAAATATATAATTTTTTTCCCGTATAAATGGTTGAAGTGGAGTGAGTGATAACTAGGAAATTAAAATGCATTTAAGATATATATATTTATAAAAGGATCGTTGATTTGATTAGTAGAAATTATATGGAATGAAAATAATTACTAAAATAATAATGATAAATCTACCAATTATAATATCAAGATTAATAATATAAATGAAAGAATGTCTAAGAATTTTGATAAAATCTACAAATCATAATAAAAGTCAAAGTGGTCGAAGATAGATCGATGAACCAAGTATAATATTTACAATGCTAAAATCATTGATTTGATTTTTAAATGTCATTAATTGAAGTTACATCTCATCAATATAAAAATAAGTAAACATCACCATCAAAATAGAAATATCAATTATATGATAAATAAATTATACCAAATCCTTATATATGAAAAATAATTATATTAATTAAAAAAATAGTCGAAAGGATCTCTCATACAAAAATATACGTTAAATACTCTTATCCTATAATATTAATTAAAAAGAGTTTATTGGTTCATTTTAATAAAGTAAAGTGTATGTTATACGAATATAAATATACATGTACATTTAAAATACATAATAATATTACTATAATTATTTTTTTTAAACTACTAAATAAGTACATCCACCATAATAGTTATTAAAATCATATTGAGCAAAATATTATAGGGAACAATCTTCCCGATGATCATTCAAATCTTTCTTTTATATTGTTATTGTCATGTTTTTGAAAAAAATATCCATAAAATTGAAATTACGATTATTCTCAATATCTAAATCAATTAAAATTTTTATCATCTTTAGTAACTATGAGGCAATAGAATGAAATTATAGATGTGACGATAGATAATGAATCATATACCTGAGTGACTATAGATAATAAAACTATACATTTGTTCTCTGAGTTGAAAATTTGGTTATACCTAGTGACATAGATAATAAAATTATCAACTTGTTCTCTGAAGTTAAAATTTAGTTAACGGTAGTTACTTTATGAACAGTAATTTAATGTGACTTTTAACAAGTTTATGTGGACTTAATTGTCCAGGATATAGAATAGCAATAAAAAGATGCGAATTTTTCTCTTGAGAGTTGAGAAAAGAATTGTGTGCGCAGATGGGATGAAGGTATAAAACCAAACCTATTATAAAAATTTGCATTGAAAGTAATTTTGAGTCTTTAGATATTATCACTACATCATTGTAGCACTGCTATGTGAGCAGCACATTCATAAATTGGTATAGTAAAACATTATGTAAATTGGTATGGTTAAGAGCATCATGTTCACATGATAAGCACCAATAGAGCATCAGTATCATTGATTTGTGTATAGGGCTTAAAATTTATTTTTCTATTTTTTTAATTATTAAATTGCATATTTTTATATTAGTGGTACAATTTTTAACATTAGAAGCAGGACGTCCAAATCTATAAAAAAAGAGAGGTAGAGAGATCTACTTAGCAGAGAGTGATAGAGATAGTAGTTTAGAGATTGGAGGCAGAAATAAATGATGCATAAGAGAGGTGAGAGAACATATGTGTATTTAGAAAATCATGTATTAAAAATATTTTTTTAAAAGTAAACATGATTTTCTTGAAAATCATTTTCATGCCCTTTATGATTATTTTGTTAGTTAAAAAAAAGTTATTTTTACACAAAATTGTATACAACAGTTAAAAATCATTTAGAACTAGAATTCATAAAACTATAAAGAAGTGTATGTTCCTACACAGATATTATATTAGTAGGCATTGTTTTATTAGTGAATAAATGTCATTACTATTTCTGATTCTAGTCAAAGAACAAATTGAGTTTATATTAATAATAAACATAACTAATTAGTAGAAATAAGTTAGTATTGACAATAACGAATCCTAAATATGTTTAACTATCATAATAAGCTTAATTAAAAATTATTTTCTAATAGGCCTTGACAAGCTAGTGAGTGCATGCTAATCATTCTAGCTTGCTTATTAAAGTATTAAAAAGATTAGATTAAACACTATTTCTAATAATATCAACCAAGCTGTGAGAAGTTAAGTAATAGGCAGGAAGTTTGGAAAAGTTGTTGTTGTAGTTTCTCTTTTTCTCACAATGTTGGATCTTTTCATGGAAATAAGAATTGTTGGCGATGTGGCAAGCAGATTGGTTGTCGCAATAAAGAAGAGCTGGGTAATAATTGGAACTTTGAAACCTGCAATAGATAAGGAAAGAAACATTGTAGTTCACAAACTGTGGTGGCCATACTTCTATATTCTGCTTCGGTTGATGCTGGATATAATAGACTTTCCTTAGACTTCCATGTTATCAAAGAGTCCCCAATGAATATACAGATAAATAGGTTATGAGCTTACGAGTTTCTGGACATGTAGCACCATCCAAAATCTGAAAAAGCTTGGAGTTGAAGTGTTGATGTTGTAGGGAACATGATCCTTTGGCGGATCTGATTTGAGATATTTTAAGACTCGAAAAGCTGTCGGTGATGATTAAGTGGTATGTTTAGTCAATAAATTGACTTAGTTGTAGGACGATGAAGCTAATATATGCTGGTCTCTGTTGTTGTGAGATAAATGAGCTGACCAATTAATCTTCGAGAATGACGTTGGATTCAGAGAGAGGTGTGCCATCTGTGCTGATCAACCTGGTGTGTTAACTGCCATTTGGGTGATTGGAAGGCGCTTTGCTGCCCAGAAGTCAGAATGTTGGATACAATGTCCAAAGCATATTTCTCTAACATAGGTGTATTCCGGTTGATTGAACGCGCTATTCGTATCTCTAGGAAATATGTTCAATGTGCCCAGATCCATTGATTTTGAATGCTGGTTTTAAAAAATCCTTGATGTGATTGATTTCATCCATGTTATTTCCTGCAAGAATCAAATCATCGACAAAAATAATAAGACGGTAAAAGAAATAATTCGTTCTCATATTGTGAAGCAGAGATGATCATGGTCAGGTTGACTAAACCCCATTTGAGATTAATGCAGAAAACATTTTGCAAACCATTGTCTTACTAGACTGTTTTAGACCGTATGAAGATTTAAAAGTTTTACAAACTTATTAGGAGAATGTTTTGACAGATACCATGAGAAGTCTGCATATCATACTCTCTTCATTTAAATTTCCATGTACGAAGCATTATACGCATCCAGTTGTTGTAAATCTAGTTTTGAGATGAGGCAATAGATAAAAGAACTCTAACCGTAGTTATTTCGCAACTGAGAATAAGTATAAAGAAATCGATACCTTCGATTTGAGTAATCCTTTTGCTACAAGACGAGCGTCTATACCTTTCTATTGTTCCATCAGAATTAAACTCTTATTTATAAACCCAGGTTTACACCACCAATAGGTTTCTTACCTGGAGGTAAATCCTGTAATCACTCAAGTCTGGTTTTCACCAACGCTGCCAATTCATTATTATGGCATGGATCCAAGCTGAATCTTTAATAGCTTGTTTATACTTAGTGGTTTACAATGAGTCGATATGGATGCAATGAAATGCTTATGAGATGATGAAATGGCATTAGTAAGATAATACATCAGAGATATAGGATATATGTATAAACATGAGGAAACACATTTCAGTCTTCGAAATATTATTCAGAGTAATAATCTTATTCAAATAAGATGGAGGATTTTAAGTCTATTCAGATTTCAACGTAATGGCTTGTTCCAAGATTGGAGAATTATATGAGCAGAATCATATGTAATAACATCAGATTCATTAGGCATGGCAGCCAAATTAGATGTATTGGTATGAAGTATCAAAATTCCATGAGAATGCAATATTGCTACCAGTATGAGAGAAACAAATACATTAGTATTGAGGGTAAACAGGAAACTGAAAGGATCATCTGTGCAGATATCTCAGAATTAAAAACTATCAAGGATCATTGGAACGTGAACCAAATTTGGTTAGATGAAAACGAAAGACAGATTTCCTTAAAAAAGATAACATGCTCTGAAATGAAAATGATTCCTATTGTAAATCAAATTAATAGATAACCTTTGTACACAAACCTGTATCCAAGAAAAACACATTTTCCTTGACCTTGGGTCTAACTTGTCCTGTTTTAACAGAAATTGAGGCAAAGAATAAATAGCAACCAAAAAACCTTCATATGTCAAATAAAGGTTGTTGTCTTATCGGTATAATCTTTCAAAAGGTGTGAAATATTCTGAACAGGAGTAGGCAACCGATTAATCAAGAAAACAAAATGAGACAAAATAAGAGCAAATCACATTTAGGAAGTATAGCATAAAACAATAAAGCTCTAGTGACATTCAAAAGATGAATATGTTTCGTCAACAGTGGAGTTTCCACACATGAAGTTTTGATGTAATAATTCCTTAGATCAGAATAAAGGAAGGCATTATTAATTTCAATATCCACACATTATCGGACTCTAATTATTTGATCTTTGCGAAAAATTGGGTGGAAACCATGTTATAAGAATTCCTATAATGCATGTTCTAGTTTAGATTTTTGTTTTAAGAGATGAATCCACGTGTGTCGATGTATATCATCTATAATGTTAAGAACAAGTAACGATGTCTGTGCAAAAGAAGAACACTATGGGTCCCCAAATATCATGTGTAACATTAAAAATATGAGAAGTAATAGTTAAGACTATGATTAAAGGTAATCGACATTGTTAGCATTGTGACAAACTATACAAAATTGATTTTTATTTCATAGAAAAGTGGGAAAATTCTTACAAAAGTTGCTGTAAAACAACATTGTGATGGATGGCCAATAACTAAAATGTCAAACATCAATTATCATTGCTAATACAAGTATTGATCATAAAAGGCAAAATAACATGTGGTATACAAGAATTATCCAACATTAGAGTGATACTACTATCAATATGATTTTGGGGGATATGTTGAGGAATGTTAAAGGCGTTTAATAACTCAACATGCCAATCATCTTCATTGTATGTAAATCCTGAATATCAGAAGACAGAATGTGCGCAAAACCGAATTGACTATTAGAGTTATTGGTTAGTTTAAAAATTGAAATTAAACTAAATTTGAATTGAGGGATATAAAAAACATAGTGAGATTCAGTATGTGAATTGAAAACACAGTTTTTAGAGAAATGGGCAGTAATAGTATTGTCCATTTGGAAATTTATGAAATAGGAGATATTTATTTAATAGTTAAAAAGATTGTATAATGGGCAAACATGGTCACAGCTCTTGAATCTAAATCCAAAAAGAAGAAAATCATAATAGTTACCTGATTTGGAGATACTAAAACAACATGTTGAGTTGTATCATTAGAGTTTTGTTTGATTGATTCATTCTTGATGTTAGAAGAAGAGTCATCAAATATTTGTAATCATTTTTAGATTCATATGTTGGCAATCGTCAGTCTTTGATATTTGAAGGAGAGAATTAGGTACGTCTTTAGGGTCATTACTAGTACGATATCAGTGATATATGTGATGGATTGGGTTTTAGAGGTATACCAGGGTGGAAAGACCATGTTTTAAAATACAATTTCATGGTGTATTGATTTGGTTCTCTTGCAATGAGTACAAGCATAGAGTTTTGAAGTACCTTTACCACGACCCTACTGAATTATGGTTTCCTTTCCCTTGCCTAGAATTGGTGGAATTAATAGCACATTATGGTGGAATTGTTATTAGTAGAAATAGTGTTATATCTTGTTGAATAACAAGAGAATAAACCTTGGTAATTGAAGGCAAATGATCCATGAGAAGAATCTGAACTTCTAACATATTGGTAATAATCATTTAGCCCTTTCAAAAAATAGATTACATATTCATCATGTTTGTAGGTGCGGACAGCAGAACTAAGTTTGCCAAGAACAGGGAGTTGAACATGTACAAGAAGATGTAGTCTTTAGATATCCTAATTCATCCCAAATGATCTTCATATCCGTAAAAATAGGTAGAAAGGGATCTTTCACCCCTGTTTAATGGAATGTAATTTGTAAGACCCATAATTTTAAAGTACCAATTTATGTATTTTTGGTGTTTTTGGATTTTGGCTCGGAGGCTTTTAAGCCCAAAGTTAATAATATTTTTGAGTTTAATAATCAAAAAGGAATGTTTGCATGCCAATTATAAATTTCTCGTCGATAAATAAATTGAAATTACTACTGCGGTGAATCTTACGGATATTATTTCAAATGCATTGGGGTGAACGGTAATTTTAACAAATGTCTAGGTATTTTGAGATATTTGGTTAAGTTATATTTATTATCTATTTATGTTTGTTTGGAGGGAAAAAGAAAGGAAAACTAGAAGGAAGGAAAAGGAAAAGAAAATAGTATAAAAGGAAGGAAGGAAAAAGGAAGAAAGGAAAAACAAAGGAAATAAAAAGAAAGGAAGGAAAACGAAAAATTCCATCTTCTTCCTCTAACCGTGACCCATTTTTCTCCTTTCTCCCGTTTTCATTTTCGTCGCTTTCTTTTCTTCAAAACTAGTAACCTAAGGTTGAGTGAGAGTTAGATCAAGGTTTTCGCAACTCCACTCTTCCTCTTTGATTCGAAAACGAAGAAAAATGGTATTTGAGATCCAAACACAAACCCCTCCGTTTCTTCTTGATCCAAGCTCCATTTCTCGAAGAGATAGAAGGGAAAGTTGCTCACCACCACGCTACGGTGCTAGTGAACTATTTTGGGAAGCGGCGTTGCGAGCGGAGATTTTACCGGAATTACTCGCGGTACCGGAAACGCACGTTAAAGCTAACGCTAAGGTAAG